>DVVJ01001432.1:0-11406 GCA_018234505.1 Junonia neildi neildi
CTGTAGGACAAGAGCACCTGTATCCTTGGGGTAAGTCAATACATGTACCTCCATTATAACAAGGTTGACTTTCACACTCATCAATATCTATTTCACATCTACGTCCAGAGAATCCAGCCGGACAGTAACATTGAACTCCGTGACCTTTTGGTACACAAAGTCCACCATGCTGGCAAGCACTATTCGAACACTCAACTGGTAAACATTCTTCTAATCCCGATGCACCTGTGTTTACTGTCTTCATGTTTGTTGGACATTCCATACATAACGTTTGTCCAATAGAGTTTTGATAGAAATTTCTTGGACACTGTGAGCACGGAGCCAAGCCGGTTGGAGAATATGTGCCTGATGCGCACTTTGCTCTACACTTGTCTTTACCAGCAGCAGCTGGTTGATAGGTATATGTATTAACTGGGCAAGCTTGACAATCTTTGAACCCTCCAATAGGGGGTTCGCCTGTGTAGCTATTTCTTGGGCATTCCAAACAAGGAACCAATCCTGTCGGTGAATATGTTCCATAACCACATACAGGTACACAATCAGATAAGTCCTTTGATCCTTCTTCCCTTGTAAACGTTCCTTGTGGACATCTAAGGCAAGAACCTTGTCGAGCTTGATTTTGGAAGTATCCGCGTGGACACATTGTACAAGTCTTTTGCTTTTCACCCGCAAATGTACCAGCAGGACAGTGCACTGTAAGTTAAGTATTAATTATTTGTGAGTGAAATCTTAATAATTCTACATTTTACCAAACGCAATGAGTATTAATGACACAAAATAGAAGCTAAATATTACTTACAGCATCTAGGTACATCATTAGTGTCCATATTAAGTACTTCTCCAACACTACAGGTAAAACCACGTGTTATAGAACTTCTTATTGCTCTTAATGGTGGACATTGATTTCCGATCGAGGAAACATTTAATACAGGTTCAATTAAAGCGCTTGCATACGGAACTGATAGATCAAATATCAGATTTAATGTAGAACCACAAAGATCATATAACTGGGTCTGTCTGATTGCTGGTATTATGGCTAGAACGAAGTCCATTTTTACAACGTTTTCATCGAGAAGACTAGGCATGGCTTTAACAAATGTAACATTAATGTTTACATTTACTGCAGAACAACGTTGTGATAGCCTTTCATTTAATATATTATCGTATTGAGCTAGTAAATCTTTATATTGTGGTAAGCATGCATTAGAAACTGCTCCGAGAGCCCGATATTGTACACTTGCGACGACATGATAGGCAGCTTGTTGAGTATCTAAAAATGTAAACATAAATTATATTATATACAGTAATTAAAAGGAAAGTAAATTTATTTCAATGATAAAAACTTTTTTCTTACTTTCTGAAACACAATCTGGCACTACTGCGGAAGGAACCCATTGACGTTTTGTTTCACAGACGAATGTTTTGACTGGTTCACCATCTGTAAATCTATATCCAGGACTGCATGTTGCTATACATTGAATTCCTCTATCTCCAGGTAAACAATTTATAGCCCCATGGGCTGGTGGCATAAGTTCCCAATCAACGCAAGGTGTTGCTTGTACAGACACCTAGAATATGAATAATACAATTAATTACGATTAAAAAATATCAATTAAAAAATTAAATGCAAGTTTTTCCTTATTTCGTAAATACAATTATCAAGCAATGGCAATTTTTGTAACATTAAAACGTACCTGGAAATTACACTGGGCTTTATTTCCATATTTATCAGAGGCTATAACAGTTACATTTTCGTAGCCCCTTATTGGTATTACGGCTCTTTCTGGTATAAACTTTAAGGACACTTCACCAGAAGCATCAGTGGCATTTATTCTTCTCCTAGTATCATTGAAATTAACTGCATAACTGTCTTGCTTGTCGACGAGCTCAATAACATAGCTTTGTGGGCAACTTAATTTGGGTGGCGTATAATCTGGCACTGTTATATTAACTTCACAAATAGCAACGTTGCCGTCAAAGTCAAAGGCTACATATCGGACAACCATGTTATGAAAAACTTGTATTGGGGTTCTAAAATGTTGAGGTGTAACTTCCAATCTGGCTATGGCCCCTGAATTGTCAGTCGCAGTTGGTTCTGTGAAATTAACTGGCAAAAGGCCTCCATTGACATCAGTTTGCACTATAATCGGATGCTGTGGGCAATTTTGGAATACTGGTGGCTCGTTATCTGAAAAAAGGATATGTATACAAATTAATGTCTCGTTATTTTGAAGTAAGAATTTTAATCGTAGGCCGAATGTATATTATTCCTTACCTACACAAGGTGAATATCCATAATCGTAACCTAACAATGGTTCAGAAGAAGGTTCGTCACAACCCATTAATTCAAATTTAAGGCAAGCGTTGTCCATAAAACTTACAATACCCAAAATGACAAACCTAGCTTGAACATATTTTGGCAGTGTAATCATTGCAAGTTCACCGTAATTTCCAGGATCTCTCATAGTTAGATTAAAGTTGGGGAAATATACTACATAATTTTCATTTTCAGCTTGTTTGTAAAAGAATCTTATTTCAGTAGGACGCCCAACAATATCAGATGTTACGACACCTTTAACAAGTATCGCTTTGACTCTATATACTTTGCCTAAATCTACACTAACATAAGTAAAAGCTTCTTGTTTGCCACACCACCCAGTGACCGAGTTAAGCCTAATATTCTTTGCTTCGTAATTAGGTCTTTCTGATGTCGCATTAATTGCTGAGTCGGGTATTCTTCCTGAAGCTAAACCAAGAGGCTTAATAACTTTACATTCTGGTTCACGAATACATGTGATGGGTCTAGGGTTAATTAAAATGTAACCAGGCCTTGAACAACCAAAGAGAACCTCAGACCCTTGTTCGTAGCTTCTTGCGATTTGATATCCATCAGCTGGGCGACCTGGATCATCACAAACGGGTCCCTCACATCTTAAATCGCCAAAGTCCCATATTCCACTTGCTTGACATCTTACAACGTTATCGTGTTTGCTTGTTTGCCCAGCTAATTTAAAGGTATTTTGACAGCCAAAGAAGAAAGAGCTTTGATATCTTGTATCAAGATATTGACCATATTCTGCTCCAGGTGTTGGCATGGGCACACCACAGTCTTTTCTTCGACATTGTGGTTGAGCTCCAGAAAGCCAATAATCAGGAAGACCCTAAAAATAAGTTTTTTGTTATAATTCATATTTAATTATTATGTTGGTTGATACATACGAGACATAGTACTTTACTTACTGGTTTTGGATCATAAACGCATTGTCTAAATGATGAGGTAAGAGTGTTTCGCAATTGACGTCCAGGAGAAGTACATGTTATGGTAACGTTATCTCTATATGGCACTAAAACACTTTCAGGGTCGTCTCGAATTACTTTTAGACCATCATTTTTATCATCAGACAATGTAACACAACGTGCATCTATAAAAAATATGTTGTTAATAAGTGATGACAAAAATTAAAAAATGGAATATGTGATATATTAAAATATCTGCATAGATACTTACATTGACATTCAGGGGCTGTGCCATTCCAGGTTCCACTTGAAGTACAGAGAAGAGAAGAAAAGCCAGACATGACGTAGCCAAAATCACATTGGAATTCAACAATATCTCCAAAATGATACGAGCTTTTAGTTGAAAGTAATAGGCCGTTTTCCGGCGAACTAAGTGATGGACACATTACTGGTACACAAGATTTATTTCTTTGATATGTATCGCCATCTCTTTCACCAGTTTCCGAGTTCTCTATAGAGAATCCAGCTGTTCCGTTATAAGAGTAAAGTTCGTAACCAATATTACATGCACATGAGAAGTTTCCGGGCCTAAAATGAAATTTATGATTCATTATTATTAATACGAGTATTTAAAATGTTAATAAAAAGAAACAAAAGATAAAATTTGTTTTTATATTAGTAAAACATACGTGTTGATGCACTTCTGGTCACATCCACCATTATTTTCACTACATTCATTTATATCTGAGCAATCAAGTCTGGCACATCCCATGATTTCTAACTTAAGGCACGGTGCTCCAACATAGTCTTGTATTTTGAATTTTACATATTGAGCCTCTATCGGCATGGGAAGATTTAAGACTGAAAGCGTAGGCTCCAAAATCCGGAATTCTACAGCTGTTCCATCAGGGTTAGTGTAATCCTTAAATACGTCGGTCAAATCATTGGTGTACTGTATTCTTATAGCAGACGTAAACGCAATATTAGCATCTGCTCGCATAACACTCATTGTGCGGAATCCTCGTATGATAGTAGGGGCTCTCAGATCTACTAAGACCCAATTAGCGCCAGCTTCAAGATTATTTCCACACCAACCTCCTCCATTGTTCAATCGAATCATCTAAATTAGAAAAAATAGGTTATTATTTAATAAATAGTTATTTCAATATAAATAGAATCGAAATGAGATGAATCTTACTCCTTTGTAATATCCAGGTTCAGGAGTGGAAGTCGTTATAGATTCATCCGGAATAGCGCCATTGATTAGGCCTAAATCACCAACAGGTTTGCAGTCTAAGCTTGGTGTGAATCCGGGGCGACAAGGACAATAGAATCCACCTTGAGTATTTTTACATTCGGTTGAAGCAGAGTCGCATTGACTGCTAGAACATTCGTTAATATCTTCACAACTTGGAGTTGCATCAAATATTTGATTAGGCCCACATTTGATTATACTAGGCCCATTCAATTTATATCCTGAAAAAGAAATATACATATGTTATATACCCGAATGTAATCCTACAAATCCATTTGTTATTTTATTGAAATATACCTTTGTGACATTGAACTCGAGCTTCGTCACCAAACATGTATACCCTGCTTTGGTCGACGATAAATCCATTTTTAATTTCCGGAAACTTAGGACATAAAGCTTTAGAACAAGTTGGTACTTCACCGGACCACGTTCCATTACTCATACAAAGAAGGACAGGTTGTCCAGATCTAACGTAACCAGGTTCACATTCAAAGCGAACTATTGTACCATAACTACGACCACCGCCGTTCAATATCGTGACATTAGCATGTGGGACATCAGGCAAAGCTACACATTGTGATGCTGTAATTAAAAAATACACAAATCATATAAATAAACTTTGATCTAATCGCAATATCGAAATTTTATAATAACATACATATATACTCGATATATATTCTCTAATCTCTTTATGTATTCATTTAATAAATAATTAATTTTATTATAGAAAAATAAATGAAATATTTTTAAAAATAAAACTAAATTCTAAGCAATAACTGGTGTATTTAAAATTACCAAGACAAGTTGGCGTTCTCTCCCATCTGCCGTCCGATAAACAGGAAATTCTTTCTATAGGTTGTCCAGTTGGGAAAGCAAATCCAGCGTAACACTGGTAAGTTGCTACTCCTCGATAAGTTACATTTGTTGAGCCAATAGAAAATCCATTGTCGATTTGGGGTACCGGACCACAATAAACCTCTGTAAATACATTTGAAGTGCTTTATACAGTAATAAGAGAAATGAATTATTGAGAGAAGAAATAAAAAATAAAAATCAGTGCATCTATAAAATATTTCCTTATATTTTAATAAAAAAACTAACCTTGGCAGCTTGGGATATAGGTAGTAGACCATTTTCCGCCGTCTAAACATTGTGTTGTTATTCTAGATTTTCCGGTCGCAAATTCTTGGCCTATTGGGCATGAAAATGTTATAGTTGTTCCAAAAGCAGTATCCCTATTAGATGCTAAAGCACCTGTTCCTGATTGTATAGGAGGGCAATCTGAAAACAAATTGTGTTTGGTAAATTGCATCAATAGTAAAAATAATAATATTTTTGAGGATTTGATAAAAATTACCTGCTGAAAATGTTGCTTTCCAGCCTAAGCTATTATGTAACGCATCAGACATAAAACGAATAAGCATTTCTCCGCTTGAAGCAGTTAAAGTAATTCTTGGTTTTACAGTGAATCCGTTATCAGAATGTAACCTTAATCCACTTGTACTTGACCCGTCAAAAACTTGTACTACGTCGGAAGGGTGAATATTGAATTCATCAAATTTTAAAGATAAAGGTCCACCATTCGGATTTTTAATTCTGTATAAACATTCTTGATTATTTGGATAATTACTGAGACCATAAGCTGGAGAAGTAAAGGTACCGTTAGCTGCTATTATTGTTGCCCGACAACCTTGAGAATATCTCATATTAAAGCCCTTTTTAGAATCACCAAGGCTAGTCCGGAAATACATATACAGATGGTTTGTAGTCGAAATGACTACTTTTTCATTTTCTTCGCCAGGTCCAGTAAGCCTAGCAAGAACTGGACTAGATGGAGTATTTCCGTCCTTAATAACTATATAGTCTCTATTCATTTCCAAATCTAAATCTTCAATTTCTAATGAAACGATTCTGCCAGGTTGTGCTTCAATAATATACATACATTCTAAACCACCCGGGTAACTGTTTGGATATCCAGGAGAGGTTAACACTTGGCCTTGAGGAGTTGCTCTAAGGATACCACCACAATTAGATGATTCAGTTTTCCATGAGGCACGGAAACCTTTTCGTTCAACAGATCCATCTGAACTAAATTTAATTATCATGAAGTTAGAGGCAGATACGTAAAGTTTATTCGATAAATCTTGTTTTCCTGATAGTGTAGCTAAGTTGACAGACTTATCTTCTGTTCGACCACCCACTAAGATTTGAACAGTATCAAAAGACTTTTCAGTTTCAAAATCTTGGAACTGTAGTACGATGTTTTGTCCTTGAGGTCCTTCGAGTGTCCATTTGCATTCACTAAAAGCGGCATATTTGTGAGGGTAGTTAGGACTTTCTACTACGTCACCACTACTGGCCATGTAAAAATGACATTCAGTGGCACAATCCATTTCGTCTGATGCATCCCCACAATCGTCTTGTTTGTCGCATTTGAAGGCTGCGTTAATACATCTTCCGTTTGAACAATGGAAGGTGCCTGTGAAATTTAATTACTATTGCATCAATTGTTTAAAATCATTGTATTATCGTAACATGGTTTGTTAATATTAATTTATATACAATTTATATTCACTGTTTAAGGTTACATAATATTTAAAAATGTTACCTGCGGGGCAAGCAGATGCTCTGCACATAAATGGAAGAAGAGTTTCACAAGTAGTTAGTTCCCAAGATTGGCTTTCTGATGTAACATGAACATCTACACACTCTCCGTCTTTAGGATTTGGTTGTTTTAGATCCCAAAACCCTGCATATTGTGAAACTAGAGTTCCAGCAGCTGATTCTAACGTATTTGTTCTTAGATCATCCACTGTCGCAAGACCAAGCCAATAGTGACTGTTACTTGGAGTAGATGGCACCAGACTGGCGGTCATGTTATTTTCTGTATAACTATCTATGACCATCAATTCACTACCGTACCTAGAAATATTAGAAGAATATTATAAATATAAATTTATATTATTATAATTATATATCCGTATATTTCAATAAATATTTAATAACAATCATACCTTCTGCATAATTCTGCCGCTTTTTCCCAAGAATGTCGGATATTGAAAAATTTATAACAATGAAGCCCTTTTAACTCCCAGCCTGAAAAGAAACGGAAATATTTATTAAAATACCTACTGTTAAAAGTAAGATGTTAACAAAATAAAATAATCATAGCGTCAAATATTACGAGATAAATACTTGTTGTAAAACATGTCGGAATTACATAATTGATATATAATTAAAAAAATGCATTTAAATACTGTTTTAAAATAACATTTCTAAGTAATAATATTGAAAGATTTTTCTTCGTACTTTAGCAGGAAATGAGTTAGGTAAACATTTATCGAATTCTTCTGTAGTACTTTCTCTTCGGTAAGGGAGTGTCGTATAGTGTAGAGAAAATCGTTAACAAACAGTCATACTAAGCATAATTATGAGGTTGTCAGATCTCACTTAAAAGAAAGTATTGTATGCAGCCTAGAATAATTAATTACACAGAAATACTTTTTATTTTCTGTTTAACTTAACTTTAGAATAAAACCTTAAAACAGGGTTCTAAGGTATTATTATACTCAATAAAGTTTTTGGAAATATATATTTATTTATAGCATTATTAGACCCTAATATTATAATTTAAATGTTACTTCTGTGCGTGTGAATAAATAACTAATAGTGACAAATAGAGCGTGTGAGTTCGTCGATCAGCGAAGACTGCGATGGATCCACGCTTCACTGCACTGCGCAACACGATGCAATGTTTGACCTACTTGTACTATATTTCTACGGCGAAATTCAACAAACTGACTTTTGTCCCAGGCGTGAATATTGGTCTATGAATGAATACTAGAGGCTGGTCTGTGTTCGAGAGATTTTACCATATAGTCATTTTAGTTAAGCTATTCATTTGCTTTTTATTTTAATCTGACACCTTAACATCTGACAATATTGTGACGGATCAATTAATTTATTACGGATTATTTATTATTACAAAGGTACCCATGTGTTAGTGCCGATGTGTGAGAAAGTTTTATTTCAAATAATTTAACATATTTGAAAAATATTAACTTTGTGGACCCTTCTCCACATTAAGTTCAACTACCTTATATAATTTTTATTATAATTTTTACTCCTCTGTTTACCGAATTTTCGTAAAAAGGTATAAAAAGTTTTCGCTTCAGTATGTTTAGATTATATTGAAAGTATTAAAAGTTTTTAATATGTATGTAAATTATAAGTACATGATGTCGTTGTCAAGTATATGTAATCAGTGCTCTATATAAAGATTATGTAGGAAGTATTATATTTCTCGGTTACTGTCAAAGTCAATAGCATTTGCAATTCTTCACTATTGTATTTATATAATAACAAAATAAGCTTAAATAAGAATTTATTTTTATCTTAAGGTGTTTGATGAAGTTTTAAACGGATGTATTTCATAAGCTCTCGTCTTTTGCTTTAGATTTTGATATGACTGAACAAAGTTCCTTACTGTATATTAATGCAAAATTTTTTAGAGGTTATGAGGAGATGGTAAGAAAAGATAAAATTTGGTAGGGATATAAAATGTTTTAGTAGGTAAGAGAAAGTACAGAGATTTAACTACTTCCTTAAAATTACGAATGAACGAAAATCTTCTAAACGTATCTTATTTCGTCATAATCATAATTATAATATTCACATATTGCAATGTTGGAATTGTACATAGAGTGTACAAGTATATATTACAAGTTTTTTTATTATCGATAAAAACAGCTCATTAAGCTGTGGCGGATGATTAACTAATATAATTGCAATTAAATTATTACAAGTGACTTGTGAATTACTAAATCCTTAACGAAATGTTTTTTTCCAACTCATTATTACTATTGCTTATAAAAAATAAAATAATATAAAAAATAATCCTTATAATAATATTCGCTTAACAATAAATAAGAAAATAATAAAAAAATATATTGGATGGTTTCCTTGTTCACCCTGTAACTTAGCACCTAATTCCTGTAATCTCTAGAATTCCAAGATGGAGTCGATAATGATTAACGTTATTAATATTATATTCCCATAACGGTCATGGGTGAACAGCTTTGTAACAGTAAGCCGGGAATCGGATCGAGAGTTCAAACGTCTTGCCGTCACTCGAGTTCGGCTCGTGTGTGAAGAGCCTCCTTTGAGATTCTATAGTCCCTGGATCTAACGGAGATTGAATTACGTATCAACAATCCATTTGCAGGCTTTGTGGTCCCACATGTAGGTATGTCTGATCAGACTTAAACCCTAGGATTTAAACCAAATGGTACTTCACTAGGAATTAGCATAGGCTTAAAATTTTTTTTCAATAATTTAGTTTTAAGACTTTAAGCAAATGTTATTTGTCTTATATTACATTAGATATTATATTCTTGATAATTAGGAGTACATTTTTTTATTATACCTATGTATAAACAAAAAAAACTGTATAAAAATATTGAAGAAATATTACCAATGCAATATAGGTGCCTAGGTGTAGCGGTATAGATATACATATATATTTTTTAATAATAGTTATTTAAAAGAGATCAAAAAAAAATAACCAATTCTCGTAAATATCATGAACTGTATAATGTTTCTTCATTCTTAACCTATTTATTCAAATATGTACCACATAATTCAATGGTGAGTCATGTAGATGTGTATGTCGTCGTCGACGCCTTTCACTTACTATGAATGAGCTTACAAGGTTGTATCTAACGCCTTAAATTTGTATTGAGATAGAACGCGTATAAAGATGACAATAAAAATATCGACATTCTTGTTGCTTTGAGCATTTATTGCTTAGATTTTCATCCGGAAAAGAGCTCATCTTATTGTTCTCGTGAATCGAGATACAAATAGAAACATGGTGTTGTTTTGTAAGCAACGTGCGATTTGATATAAAATCAGAATTAAAAATTTTATATCTCAATTAATTTTATAGCAGATATACACACACGTTAGCCAAATAAACATGTTCAAGTTACATCCTTACACGCAGTCGTTTCAGTTAAAAATAAATGTAAATTTAATTTAAAGAGTTTGTAAGGCGTGTGTTAAAATATTTTTATTTTATTTGAAATATTTATCACCTCCTTCTAGAATGTATCGTGAATAATTCTGCAACTTGTCCGTTTAACTTACCACGAGTTTCCGTGCACGTCTTTACTGCTTTTCAACCAATGAATATGTAAAGCACTTCTTAGCAACAGCGGCGGTTAAAGTTGTTTTTAGCATTTTCAAAGTTACACATTTTGTTGGTTTGGTACCTACTAGGCTACTACAATGTATTAAGCATATGTTATTTCATTAATACTATAGAATTGATGCACTTCTAATTTTCTATAGGTGCCTTACTTTTATCCGAGGAAGTGGCATGTTACAAAATGTGTAACATGTTTTAGTATGTGTTGAATTTGGTATATCATTCAACCTATGCATTTATACTTGGAATGTATTTTTTGTTGGATATTTTACCGTATTTTCCTATTTTTATCTTTTAAATAAAATCTAAATCAACATATTTTAGCAAGCTTTCAAGTTTTTTCTGCGCTGTCTAACCGTTAAATATCTGTTAGCTGATAAATGATATCCGGCGACGCTCCACTAGAAGTATGTCAGTTCATTTCGTCAATATTCTTGAAGTATTAGGGATTCGTGGAAGAATATAACCAAAATATGTGTTATAAATTTAATTGTCACATGGCATTTTCGTATTAGTTTTACCATTAAATTAATATTTCGCCTCTACAGGCTTTATGCGTTCAAATAGCCGTAAGCAGTATATCAAATTATATGGTACACAAAACATTAATTAGTTTAGTTGTGATAATGAAAATAAATATAAATATATACGGACAAATCACACAGATTGAGCTAGCCCCAAAGTAAATTCGAGACTTGTGTTATGG
>DVVJ01001433.1:0-11405 GCA_018234505.1 Junonia neildi neildi
CTCCATAACCCCCAATTCCCCCATCCTCCATTCAACACCACGAAGGTTTCAAACGCAAAACGGCAATCAAGAAAAACCCGAGGAAACGAAACGACCCGTCCAGAAAGTCGTTCCGTCGCGAAACGTCAATAAAATGTACTCGTCCGTCAACGGTAACGTCGATTATACGCGTTTGAACGGGTCGGACGCGTATTCTAAGCCGACGTCCCCTACCAAGTCACCAACAAATACGATAGGTTACAACAGTCTCAAGTCAAACATACCTCGGACGGTGAACGGTGAAG
Organism: Junonia neildi neildi; assembly: GCA_018234505.1. Lineage (NCBI taxonomy): Eukaryota > Metazoa > Arthropoda > Insecta > Lepidoptera > Nymphalidae > Junonia > Junonia neildi. The sequence goes on from DVVJ01001433.1 coordinate 285, forward strand.
CGAAACTGTTAACAACGGTGTCGTACTTGAAAGGTGCGGGCGCTAAGCCGGCGGTGAAAATCGCGTGGAACAAGGACACGCCTCCGGATAAACTGAGCTTCACAATGAAGAGGGAGTTCGATAAGCAGAAGGAGGAGTCGGATCTACTGCAGCAGTTGAGGACGGTAATTATAAACAGATTATAATCAATAGTCTTTGTTAGAATGTGTACTGAAGTGACTAGTTCTGCCTTGTCATAGTTAAATATAACAATACTTTTTTGTTGTTGTGCATTGTTTTCAATGAATATATTTATCGCATTATTAAATGATAACACAAATATATCGCTAAAAATGTGTCATATAATCGATAAATGACTTATTACGATTAACGATAAAACAATAAAATATAAACAAAGACTTATTGACTTAGCATTATATATAGAGTAATAAAGATATGTTATTTGAAAGACATGGATATATTGTAACAGTAATTAGTTGATTGTAGGGGTGTAAAAGATCTGACGTAAGTTCACGACGATTTTAGGCCCAGTGTGGTGTTTCTTTTTTTCTATGTCTATCGAACTTATACGAGTTAAAATGAGTGAGCCGTTTCAGCTCTACAATAAATAATATTAGATTTACATTCAGTCATGTTACACCAGCTATGTTGACCGAACTACATACTATTATAACACCAATATTATGTTAACTAGATAATCGAGACGCGGCTAAAGATGTCGCTACCGGAGCAACTCGCGCCAGTCTTAGCGGATGGTGTAGTTCTATGTCACTTGGCGAATCACGTGCGACCGAGGTCCGTCGCGTCCGTTCATGTACCGTCTCCTGCGCAGGTTTGTTAAACTATTTTAACTGATTAACTGCTAAAAATATTTCGTTTCATATACCTGGTTTATGTTTGGTCCACATTGTTATATGTCAGGATAACCTTAATAAAAGATACAGCCTTTTTGAGATCAGATAGAGAAATATCGACGAATGAGTAAGTCTTTTAATGATTTTCATTAAAAGACATTTGAAAGTTCCGAAAACATAAATTGTAAATGTTTTTTTATTGATTAATAATCCAATATCGTAATTTTTACATTATTTGATTTCAGCCCAAATTAACAATGGCAAGGTGTAGAAGGAATGTTGACAACTTTCTGGAGGCGTGTCGGAAAATAGGAGTAGAGGAGGTGAGTATTTATTTTTATATTTTAAAGTCTAGGAGCATTTGAATGTCTGTTTAATTTCAAATTTTACAATATAATCATCAAAAGTTTAATTTTGGTAATTAATTGTATCTATTAATAAATGTTGTTTTATTTTTACTAAATGACTATTCGAATGTTCGTAGATATTTTTGTCGTATTCGTAACTAATTAGTTTATGGACTTTTTGATCCTTATTACATACATTTTTTTTTTAAATAAGTAGAAATAGATATTTTTATAACGTCAGTATCGCGCCGAACCGTCAACCGAAATCGAGCGTCACGCGTTCTATAAATCCGACTAATAAAAAAAAGACAAAAAAAAAATTGAAAGTGCCTATAATGTGAAACTAAGTGTCGGGTGGCGTGTGTTCCAGGAGGAGCTGTGCTCGCCCGATGACATTCTGAGTGAGCCCAGCGTGCGCGCCCGGCACGCCCTCGCGCGCACGCTGCGGGCGCTCCTGGCACACGACACCCAACACCCCAAACACCCCCAACAATCATACCCCCAAGACCCCCAAGAAGCCCCCCCCGCGAGCCCCGAATTCGACACCATCGAAGTCAACTACGACCGCTCCCGCCACCGCTACAGCGACGACAGGTACATCAGCAACTTCAATTACAACGACCAGGATTACACATTCGACGAGTCGGAGGAATTCCAGTACGATAATAATAACGATTCGCCCCCCACTCAGTACTCCCCTGTTTATAGTGACGAACTACGAGCAAGGGGACCGTACTACCAGAAGAATAGGATACAATTTGTGACGCCATTTTGTAAAGGTGATGGTGTGCTTAAGAGTGATAATTTCGAAATTTACGACACCGATGAGGTGGATTTCCCTATAAATTTGACCGAAGAAACGGTCGATGTAGATAGATATGACAGGGGAAAGATGAATCTTGATATACAGAATAATTATGAATCGCAATCAACGTTAGAAGTCGAGACCGCGAGGGATAGAGAAAATAGAATTTTCTATACTTGTCTATGCATTGGAGGCTTTATCGTGTCTGCCATTGTGCTTATATTATATCCTCTTTAAATATTTAGTGCTATTTTAAACGATTTTAATAATTTTTTAATTTTTTAAACCTACTTTAAGATTGCACCACTGTGGTGCGTAATTGATCTAAATTTTAATAAACTTAGGTGCTCTAACCAAAGCTATTTTTTGCAGAATATAGTCGACAAATTATAAAACATACATTTTGAAACAAACTGTGACCGCCTTTATATTATTGTATGAAATATAACAAATATTAAAATTTTAAAGCTCGATAAATTTTCTAAAAACTGTGTTCATACTCGTCGAGGCTGTATTATTAAAGTATTTTTTGAGAGTTCTAAATAAACAAATTTTTAGTTGTGTGCGACTATGTCGCTGCAAAAAATTGCCTTGTTATAGAAGTCGGAACATATGTGGGATAGTTGTTATTGTATTGAAATACACCGTTGTTTCCAAATAGTGCACACAATGCCTTATAATGTAACAGTAAAACTGTGATCGAAATCAAACTGAGGCTGCTTTTTAAGGGAATGCGGCACTTTCATACCAAATTATTTCCATTACAAGTTTTGCACAAACAGGAATAAACGTTCGTAATAATGTTCATTACGAAGAAAAAAAAAGATTTAATCAACATTACAAACAACATTGGTTGTTTGTAAAATAAGAGATAGAATATAATGTTTAGGGAGATAAAATATTTGAACAATAGAAAAGTCCTTTTATACTAGCAATAGTAATTTTTTTTGTATTTTTCAATCAATATCCTAACGAGTAGCGCCTTCCTTCACGGCGAATGTTTAGTTGAGTTTTCAGTATCTATTTATTGTAACAAATCAGAAAAAGTGCCGCATTCCTTATCTATGTTAAGACTGATGAAAGGAAATTGAAAGTATTGAATCGTATAAGGAATTGTATACTTAAATAAATTCAGCTATTTTGATGGTGTGAGTCATTTTCTTAGTGAATCTTAGCGGAGGTTAACAGATTAAGATGGACCAAATATGGTGTGATTAACATAATTCCAATATACGCATTTGTGATGGAAAAAGTGCATTTTAAAAGCCAGAGCAACTGAATGAGACTTAATATTTTTATTGTCATAGTTTCAATAAATTTTAGACACTCCAAATAAACTGCCAAACATTTTTTTACTTATTTATTGTGAATTTGGTACATAGAAACATTTAAACACTTCTAAAAGTTATCAAATATTTCGTCTTATTTCTCTTTACATATTGATAATGCCGAATTTTCTTTATAAAATATTTAGGTAGGTATTTAGTTTTAGGTATCGATTGCTTAAATGATTTTTCGTTATGTGTTGATTGATGTGTGTTTTTATATTGATTTTTTATACTGAAGATCTCAATTTTTGTTTGCTATGTAATATTTTTATTGTTTAAGGGCATGTATTTTGCGCTTTATTTTTATACATTAATTTATTTCAAACTTATTTACCCGATGATGTTTTATAACTATAGATAGGTACATTCATATTATTTGGGATTAAAACCTTTGATCTTTTCTAACCTTTATGAGGCTAATATAGGCCCGACCTTCCAAAAGTGAAAATTATTATGGGTCAACTTATACATATATCTACAGTTATATAATATCATTGTATTTACCTATAAATAAGTCTAGTACGGTGTCAATACAGGTGGATAATATTTTGATTTACTTGACTCAAAACGGTCTTGCGTCAATATAAGTATGATATACCACAAGAAGCTATTTATGTATGTAAGTCTGTCTTCCTATAACCTCTGACTATTTTTATATAAACATTGAAAATTTCTTGATCTTGTGTAGTGCCAAGAATATTTTTTACGTTATACTGAAATAATTTTTCCGATAAATGAATTACCGTACGTTGTAATGATGTATGTGTTACGATAACTTAACTACTATTGCACTTGTATACAGCTTACATATATTTGAATGTTTTTAAATTAAAATGTAAGCGTACTAAAATATTCGTAACATTTTTATGTAATGTTTCACATTATGTATCATAAGATTTTCAATGAGTGATAAAAACATGTATACGCGTATAAAAGTTAATGTGTATTACACACGTTATTTTTCCGAATTCCATTTCTAAACTATTGATATGTTTTGATGCATATGTGAAGCAGGCTTTTATTTTTCAAAAATTTGAAAGAAGACAGAAAAACGCGGTGCAATATGACGTATGTGTGTCTGTGAAAATGATAATAAAGACAGTTCGAAAGTACAATGTTTCACGAAAATATTGGTGCATTAGTTTTATGAACGATATAATTAAGATCTTAATATTATAATATACGAATTAATTTTAAAACGTAGTGCTACCCAGTCGAATATTTCTTATTAAATAAGAATCGTATGCCTTAATCGAAACTTCATATCGTTATTGTATTTTTAATGCAAACGCATAATGTTAATATTTATTGGGAGGCCGTTTACACGCGACAACAATTTTTTTTCATAATGCAAATTTTTGGTTAAATTGATAATGAAAATTTCTTTTTTGGTCATTCATTCGAATGTAAACGGTTCTCGGTAGTACGTAGTGATATTTAGACTTATCTTTCGAGGCTTTTTTTCGTAAAACTATTGGATAAAAGATATATTAAAAGACATTTTATTTTACATTTTTATTCAAAACTAACATGTATTCCTAAAAGAGCCAATATAACGTGCGTTGCCAACTAATTCAGTAACTTTTGCATTTATGAAAGTGTTTTAAATATACATTATAAATATTTTTGACTTGGCGACTTGGAATGTAAGCCCGTTTGATTTACAAGTGGTTCTTGCAAAATTATTATGATTATTGGTTATACATGTATTATTAAGTAACTTTATGTATAATGTTCTACATTTTTGGTCGTTGAGTCAATAATTATGCATTCCAAAGATGTTTTAATATTTTAAAAGACTATAGTCTTCATATCTTACTAAATAATATTTGTGTCTTGGTTATTTTTTCTGCATTGTTCGTAATTGCTGTATGAATTGATGTATGTAATATTTTTTGCGAATTTTCCTCTATTTAAGTAGCACAATAAGTATATTCATTTCGAATCTTTCAAGCTTTCAAGTGTGCGTTTTTGATGTGTTGATTAAAAAAACTTACTACAATAATAATGTTATTATTATAATTACTATTATTTATATATGCTGATATTATTTTAATAGCATTATTATGTGCAGTAATCACTTCAAATATATTCTACATTTATTATCAGATATCGCATAATTTAGTGTTTAGTCTTTCTACATCATAATATTTTTGACAGCTATTTTAAATTCACATTATTTTTGAGCTTTAAATTCTCAAGTACAACATTTTTATATACTTAAGTACATACTATCATATAGATTAATATATAATTTATTCTTAAATATAATATATTTATTAGCTTGTGGTGCTTGGGTATATGTTTAGTATATGACTGGTTTTAATGGATTCGTTAAAAATTATGTTGTTTGAGGGTAGGTTAATATTGATGGCATTATAGGACTGATTGTATAAAGACGTGGAGCCGCGGGACGGCAGGTAGTTCGTGTATATTGGCTAATGTAGTTTCTTGCCTTTTGTTCGGGCGTTAAAACCAGTCTGCCAATCTATTCCATTACGATTTTAAGATGTTTATTTAAATTATAGAGTATTTTCTGTTGTTCAATTGGTTTATTATTTAAACGCATTGCATTGTGAGTGCGATATCGTCCAGCGAATATTTTTTTTCTTTGTGGTATGTAGTTAATTTGAAATGTTTGTTTGATGATTTTTTGATTATTGTATGGATGTGTTTTGATTTTTTTAAGCTAAAGAATTTACGAAATGTACTTTTTTTGTATGTACTTACAATGTTTTTTCTCGATTTTAAAAATAAATTTCTCATTGGCATCGATCGTGTTTTATTTAAATATCGCCGATACCCTTTAGAAAATTAAAACTAACATATGGAAACAAAACGAATTTACTTTAAAATAAATAAATAAATTTAGTTTATATTAGTACGGTTTACAGTATCATTGTCTTTACAACCTATTGTTTAACTCAGAAGCTGATGTGCTGCGCAGCGGACGTACTAGAAGGAAAGGGAACAGTGCAGGTCGCGATCACAGTGACGGAGCTCCTGCGGCGACACACGACACTACGCGACACGACACTAACGCCTGCGACAGTCGCACCCGTCGCGCCCGCCACCTAGCGCCAGAAACTCGCACTAGCGCCGCTCTCTACACTCACTCTATAGGTCCGACTTGAAGGGCCTTTCGACTCGAGGATGTTGTGTCTAACGAAGTTACTGTGTACTGTATGAGTTTTACTTATTTTGTAATAACTTATGACGTTCTCCACACTCACTTTATAGGTCCGGCTTGAAGGACTTTACGACTTGAAAATGTTGTGTCTAACGTAATAGTACTTTTGTACCGTATGAGTTTTACTCGTTTTGTAATAACTAACTTGTACCTGTGCCGCTCTCAGCTGTCACTATATAGGTCCGGCTCGAAGGACCGGACTTTACGACTTGAGAATGTTGCGCCTAACGTACTAGTTCCATGTAATGTTTCAGTTTTACTAGTTTTTTTATTACTTGAATTCGCATTTGTGGCGCTCTCTACACTCACTGTATAGGTCCGGCTTGATGGCTTTACGAGTCGAGAATGTTGTGTTAACAAAGTTACTATGTACTGTATGAGTTTTACTCGTTTTGTAATTACTTAAACTCGCACTTATGCCGTTCTTAACACTCACTTTAGAGGTCATTCGACTATAAGGATCATTGAGTAGGTACGTTGTGTCTACTGAGGTACGAGTACGAATAAACCCGGAGAAGTAGGGTCGAGTTTGACGTGTGATTTTTGTTCGTGCTACCTATCGCTATAGGTTATTAATCGGTTATTACTAGTCAATAGGGATACTGATATTATATTTTATACTGCGTAAAGTATTCGAAACAACTGTGTATACAATGCATTTATAGCGACGGACGGGAAATGTATTACGGACAGGGATTTTATTGGAGCGTCGTCTTCCTAATAACTCGTATAAACAATGAATTAAAATAATGTCTTTTAGTATACATTTACTACTTCAATAGTCTTCCTCTGTCTAATGAAAAGAAAACAAAAAACGAAAAAGAGAAATTAATTATGAATTCATGTTCAAGTTCAAACGTACATCGTTACATACAAAATAATGTTACGTGTTCCTAGTTCTTTAGCAATAAAATATACACTTTACGTTTACTGGTTTAAGGACTGCGACCATTTTTGAAGTGCCTGTTCCTTACACTACCTAATATAAGTTCGAAAATAAATAAAAAATCCATGACAATTTCGTAATGCACTTATAAATTAGCATCTAGGTAAAATTAGCGGTTATTAAATATGGGTGTTCGTCACAAAATTACGCACGTCCAAAATTAGTTAAGACTGTCAAATTATACGCACATAATTTCAATTTAATGCATTTTTCATCTTTTGATTAGTATTTTCTTAATTATTATAGGTGTGATTGGTCGTGTATATTAAAGAAAAAAATCGTTTAAATGGAATTTTATATATTACTTCACATGAAAACTTTAAAACGTGTTTAATTTAATATTTGGTATTTTATGAATTGTACTCGTACAAAATTATTCAAGTGTTCTTTATTGTGCACAATCTTAAAATGTAAAAAAAAAAATTAAATTCGGTTTAGTAATTTTTATTAATACGGTCATTATTGCGGCTAGTATACCAATTAAACATACTTATGGTCAATGAAAAACTAGTATTGACATTTAAAAAAATGAGAAAAAAAATCGTACAAAAATTATTCATTTTTTTTAATAATTGTCTCGTAAACGTTGGATCACTTTACATCACCATCAAGTGCTTTACGCGAATCACGAATTTACTAGTAGTGAATTTTCGGTACATTTACACATGTTAGTTATAGGCACGTAGGACATTAAGTCTATTTTGTAGCGGACACTTCACGTTGCCTTAACTCTTACGAATCTCGATCGAGTATTGTGCGTTATTAATAAAAGCCTTCAAATGCGCAAACGCCATTGAAATGCTTTAGTCCGTATTGTTTATGTAGGAAAACATCTTTAGGGGAATGAAATATTGAAATGACTTGGAAAAGAGCAAGTAATCTCTAGCACGATTTTCTAGTAGGAAATATTTAACGACTTATTGAAAATTAAGCTGAAACTGTACAAAATGTATGAGAACAGGACAATGATTTAATCCTGGAGTTAATTTATCACACACGGTGCAATTGTATGAGTTAATTGATAAAATAATCAAGACTGAAGTCGGTTAAAGTGAAGACGCGTCAGTACAGGTTTTGTGATAGCTTACAGATATCGATTTAGTAGGTTTACCTTGAGACTGATATTACGTGCTTCATCAACCATAGTGCCATGTTTTCACAATAATTTAGACTCATTAACACGTGAATAAAATCATGACAGAATTGGTCATGAGCTAAGAGCTTCTTTAGCAATAAAAGTAGCTTGTCCACTTAAAGTGTACCTTATGAGTGTTTCACTCAAAGACCATTTAGCAGACGCTAATTTTTGAACGCAGTGTAGTTTATCTTTTAGGTGTTATTTGTCAATCTTAGAATAAAATAGCATTTTTCGCAAGACCGATATTAAAGACAATTTATTGTCAAAATATCTACTGGGATTTAGATATAAAATGGTCAATAAGACTACTCGAAAACTTTGTCATCAAAGAATGTTCCTTATTGTGTCATATTTATTACCAAAATTTTGAAGCTTATGATTTGTAGTTTCTGTGACTATATTAAATGAGTAATAATTTTAGACGTTGTGCTGAATACCTATACATATAAGTCAAACCAAGTATAAATATTTTTATTTTTATAATAACAGTGTAGTAATTCCATTATGCCAGTCATCATTAAAAAATAATAATTTAAAAGAAAAACTAAATTAAGTATTACCACGTACGAACTCAAATTCCAATAATAATCAAATGTGCATTGTTCTTTATTAAAATTTCTTTGAAAGGAATCTGTTAGATTTACTACAACTATTTTTTCTATAATTGCTTTCCATAATTTATAGATTATGTCAAGAATACAGCCTCATAGACAAGTTTTGTAGAATGAACCCATTTATTGGTGTGAAATTTTTTTTCGGCATTCGATACTTAACAAAAGTTTATATATATTTGTATATATTAAGAAAAAAAATCACATTTTATTAAATTTCATTATCTTTACCACCGATTCGGGGATTTGGAATAATAATACTCATATTATATTGATGTAATTAGGATAAATTTTATTCTCGTCATTATAAATATAGTCAATTCGTATGTAAATTATATTATTGTGATTTGTGTTATTTTGTGATTGTATTATAAGTTGGAAATGTGCTTTTAGTTAATATAATTCTTATATAATTAATGATTTATCATCACAAGAATGTTTATTTTAATTTAGTGATTTATTTTGTATTCGAATGGTGTTACCACATTGCGTAATTATTATTTACATCCAATTAATTTTTTATGCAATACTAAGATTCGTGAATATTAATCGATCATTGGTAAAGTTTTTTGACAATGTAATTTAATTTCCTGTATGTAAGATATGAATATATTTTTTGTTTGAGTTAATATGTTGATGCAATTTTTTTTTTCGAAATTAGTAATTTTAATATATCATTGTTTATAACAAAAAAGTTTGCTTATATTCATAAATTAATTATTATCTGTGTATTGATATAATTGGTGTGTATAAAGTAGGTAGGAAAAAGAACTGAAAGTAGAATCGAGTCTTTGCCCTGTTCAAAGATAATGTGCCAAAGACTATGGTTGAAGGTTTTTTTTTTAATTGTAAAATAGTAAAATTTCCGTGTATTGCACTGGTCTCCTAGTTTAAGTATGATGTAGCAATATCGTATCGTACCCACGTGTTTATATGTAGATACAAATAAAAGTATACTTATACATTTTAGAAATTTGTTTTATTTTGCCTAGGGACTAACCTTTATTTATGAGTCAAGTTTAACATATCTTATGACAGCTTGTTCAGACCCAATGCTCAACGTGTGCTTAAATTCATCTCGTCCTCAGTAGTAAAGGAAATGTTATTGTAAAGAAACTTCCATAAATATGTTGGGAGATATTCGATAACGTCTATACCTGGCCTATTCGCATTGAAACAGTGTAGTGAGTTGAGGTCCTGACGTTTGCCTTAATAGGGAAGAATGTCTATGCCCAATTGAAGAATGTTTAAAAACTTACCATACATTGCCTACTATATGAAGAGACCAGAGACTGGTAATGCAACCCCTAGAAGGAAACACGGTGTTCCGTTAAAAACAAAACTATAACTATGTTAATGTTATATGATGCCCACAATACTTATTATTTGTCAAATAGTGGGGAAGTTTTTACATTTAAAAATGCGAAGACGATAGAAACTAATATATTTTTTAAGTAACTTGCGTCCCGGCACTTAATTCGCTACGTATAAAGTGAAATTATAAAAAATATATTATTTAAACATTAAATCAAAAAATAGCCATTTAAAAAAAATGTCAAAATCGGTCATCAGAACATTTTAAAAAAATCCCAACCAAAATATCTTCTTTATAATTGGTTATTGGAAATGGTCCGCCATTTATTGAATTCATTAATTTGTTAAAAAATAACGTGATAACTACACATAAACCATCTACTAAATCAGCTATACTCTAAGTGTGTTCCGCGGAACCCTAGGGTTCCGTAATACCTCTGTCGGGGTTCCACAAGAATTTAGAAAAAAAAATCAAAACACCTCTCTCTGGTCGCTGCGCGGCTGCGCGTAGGTACTCCGCGGCCGCGCGGAGACAAAACGCTATGAACGTTATTTATTTATTTATTTGTATTTGTACAAACACGTGTT
>DVVJ01001434.1:0-11401 GCA_018234505.1 Junonia neildi neildi
GTATCACTGGAGAATCACATCATTTACGACTATTGAAATTTTTTTATCTTTTCACATATAATTACTGATCCGATTTTGATAAAGTTAATATAGCAACAAGTAGGATACTTGGAGATAAATACTATTTAATAATTATTGAAATCAGTTAATCATAACATACAATAAATAGAATATCATTTTTTTAAAGTTGGTTAAAAAACGTCACCAGATCTTATACGTTTTAAAAGTATTTCGAATTCCTTATAGCAGTCATTCAGTGCCATATAGAGAATACTAGTTTATACTACTACTGGCATCCATGATGTAAACAGACAGGCTGAGGCCGCACTACGATTTTTAATCGTAACAAACCAGAACGCGATTAATCGAAGAGTCCTTTGTTTATATGGAAAACAATAGAAGCGACCGCACTGGCGATTTTTTCCCGCGACTGATTTTAAAACCGCCGGCGATTCTGTCATTTTTGTCTAACCTTCTTTTACGAGTGTTATAATAATTGCCTAGCCGAGCCGAGATGGCCTAGTGCGAACACGTGGATCTTAACCAAAGGTTACGGGTTCATACCCTGGCTAGCACCGCTGGATTTTTCAAGTGCTTGAAAAATCAGTGGAGCAGCGTGGTGGATTAAGCTCCATACCTTCTCTTCCCTCTTCTCCCTAATAGGAGAAGAGGCCTATGACCAGCAGTGCGATATGTACAGGCTGTGTTACTTTTTTTTTTTTATAATTATGTATATTATTCGTTTTGGATTTCTTACTCCCTTACGCATATATAAATATTAAAATACCGTTGATTTAAGATTCATGCTATAAAAATCGGATCTTCTGATAATAAATGAAATATAATGAACTATACACTTATATGAACATAGCTGACAAAATATGCTATGTCATTCGTCATAGTAGCTGTTATAACCCAAAATCTGAAGCACTTGACCGAGACACTGACTCATTGATTTCTTTCACAATTTCATTGAATAACAATTTTTATAAGTACCCATAAAAGTAATGTCTAGCCTTGTCTTGCTGTTTGTTTCTTTTACGTCTTTTTTATGTAATTATTAATTTATCCACGATTTTAAATAATTACTTAATATTTTTAAGAATCTCGGAGCTAAGTCACGGACAAAGAAACAGACGAATATAGCGAAGCCATAAGAGGTCCGTCTTGACTACGGAACCCTAAAAACCAAACTGAATAGTATATCAATTTCTTTTTAAAAGTCTTTCATTGAGACGTGATTTAAGCGTGATTCAGAGATTGCTTAAGAGAGTTGTAGGTCAACATACAACGTCGAATGCTATGAGAGTTGACATTGAATGAAATGTACGTTTGAGGTCTGAGGATGACGAAGGAAGTTACGCAAATATCGAAAACCAGTTAAAGTCTTTGATGGTGGCTTTGAATTTATTATAATTTGAGGTTTAATAAATATTACACTGCAGACTGTAAACTCATGTATTTGAACATGTGTATGATATGTAACATGATACCTAGTGCATGGGCAAATCAACAAAAATATTACAAAGTATATAACTAAGTATGAGTATTTTAACTGTAAACTACAGATGAACACAAAATATATTCAAAATTATAGCGACGTAATAACAAATTCTAATAAAAAAACCTACGTAAGCCTATTTAGAAAGTTCTCCTCATCAAGGTAATTTTATATTTGCTTAATACAAATAATAGCACGTAATAAAATTAATCAACAACTATTGTCGTTTTATTCGCTTTCATCTCAAACAAATGTCCCATTACGTTACGTGTACTTTTACGTCATCACACATCTATACGATCATGTAAAAGTATCAAGTAAAACTAAATACTTTTTAAAGAAAAAAAAATAACGAATTAAAAATATTTATAATATTGGAGAATTTTTTGATTTTCTGCATAGGTATTTAACTACATGTTGTTTTTGAGTCGTCTTATTATGTGATACAGTGATACTACAATGGACCAAAATGTGAATTTTATTATACATACTGATTGAGTTGATTTTTAGATTTATCCCACAGATTACTGATACTAATAAGTGTGTTATGACTATCTGTGCACTAGTTCCACAAATTATAACATCATAGCCATATAGCTCATATAGTTTTTTTTCTTATCTATTAAATAATAAGAGAAGTAAATTCATAAACACCTGTTTTATTCGGTAACTTACTATCTTTTATATATAATATATTTGTTAATACTTTTTCTGATGGGGTCCTACAAATATTATAAAGCAGCAATACAATGAAAACATACTTTGATTGTCATTATGACTCGTGCTCTTGCTATGTGCCTTTGTAATCACTGCAATCAATAGTGTCACTGACAGACAATTACTGCGACGTTAATTGTACCGTACAATTAAATAAACATCACCGTAACACAAATTATTATTGGAATATCCTAGTATTGGAATAAAATTGTAATCGTATACTGTAATGTTATACTGATGCTATGTACTTATGTTGGGGTCAATTAGGCATAGATATCAGGATCGAAAGTAAAATGACTATTTTTCATTTCGTCGATTGTTATTATTTGGTTACTTTAAGCTCGATGCCATTTACTAGAGAATAATTCTCTTTTTATTATTAAAAAGGGAATTGTTTAAAATATTAAAAACAAAAACAAAATAGGATTGTATTGTAATCATAATGGTATGAATCTAAATTTAAAAGGGGTACGAGTATTTTCTGTTCTCTGAAAAGTCGACATTTTTGACTTACTTTCATTTAGAACTTTAGCGACGCGACGATTTGTACCTTAGTTAACATTTACTTTGAAACATTGTCATTATTGCTATATTTTTTACAATTAAAGCCAACTAAACATTATTTATGAGAGACCTCGTTCGTTCCTATCGTTCTGCCTGTAAATACATAGCATAATAAGCGGTGAGTAACCGAGCGGTGTACACAGCTGCAGTTATCTAAAAATACCGCGAACGCTCTGTTTTATGAATTTTATATGAATTTAATTGACGGGAAATAAGGACAGGACAATGTACGGACGGCGGCGGCGTTCGTTTGTATTTTTCTATCGTTATGTGCATGTTTCACAGATACATCGATTCTTAAAAAGAAATCTTTAATTTTTAAATGCATATTACATAAATGATAAAGCATAATCGGATGTTTCTAGGGAAATTATTATGAAGTTAAATTTTTTACTCAACTTCTTACTGAGTATTCACGTAATATTCGTCACTTTCTGTCAACAGCGTCTTGCAAAAAATAACTTTTACAAGCAATTTATATACTTTTGTAGAGAATTGGCTTCGCTGTAATTTTACACTTTTTATCTTAAAACGTCTATCGTTCTTGTAATATTTGCAAAAAAACTTACCTTTGACCTCGTGTAAATAAATATTAAAACAACAGGTTGACTAGAAACTTTCACACGACATTTTAAATTATAAATATAATAATATACTTAGTATACAAAATATCAAATAATTCATTTTTCGGTGTCTATATTTTTGTGCTATCAGAGAAGAATAATATTTTATGATATAAGATTTTATTATTTAAGGATATATATTTTTTTAATTATTCTTAAATAATTTTTGACATACAACTATATAAGTACATTATAATCTCAACATATACCTACAACAGTCTAAAATACTAATACCAATTGTATAACGTCGAATCTTGGTGGTCTCAAGCCGTCCCAATTTTAGTACCACCCGATTGTTCACCAAACAATTACAGAATCGAATGCAATCACGCATAAAATGTGCATCATTCGCTTACATTATATTCGTAATGACTTTCGCTCAAAACAGGAACAATGGCTTCGAAGACAATACGTGTCATTTCCGTATCGAGAACAAAACATCGATTCCGTGTAAATTACTCGTACACGATCGATGCTATTATCTCGTTCATTACGTTTCCGTTTTGTTTCCTATCACTTACATCGTCAATTAATTTGAGCTAGAAAGAACATGTTTGTAATACGCATCAATAGATGGCGCTGTTTTGTTTGTAGTCGTTAAAAAGTGGGTGGAATTTCTTGTGCTGTACCTCAAATAAGAGTAGTTTTGATAATTTTCTATTATCAAAAATTTTAATTACACTGCGTAACTATAGAATACATTGAGTAGCAGTGCATTAACGAAGATATAGCTAGACGCGTTACGTACCAGTTGGCTTATCAATTTACTGCTATAACTTAGGTACTTATAATTGGTATAAGTTTTATATATTTTTCAATAATACTTAAAAATAAATAAATAAACACCTGCTTAAAAGATTACCGAATGATCTTTTTGTATAGCACCCACTGTTAAAATATTAATCAGGCTTTAAATGTAAGAAAAAAGTTAAATAGCCGACATAATCATGTGAAAGTATCTTTGGCACTCGGCTATAATATAAATGTATTCTGCATTGTTACAGATTCCTGCGCCCGCGCCGTTCCCACATCTGGTAAGATATGCAATATGTGTATTTTATACTAACACTTGAAATCGACTCTTTACCGGATGTGTGAATATATCTGCTGTTAACAACTTCATTCTACTTGTTTTCTTTGATATTTTCATTACATTTATTTTTTAAGGTTAAGATGTTACAAATTTAAACATTTAGGTATAGTTGATATTAATCTTCAAAGCAGTTAGGGTTCTATATAGAGTTTATGAAATATTTTTCATCACATTTCTTATCAATCCAATATCGATTCTGTACTTTTTAACAAATCAAATATTTATTTTGCTATAATCCCCGAAAACAGTATAAATCTGTCTGGTATGATGTGCACACAGACACTCTACGTACGTTTCAATCTGACACCGGAGCATCCTAAGGAGATGTTGCCTCTACAACGGTCAGTTGAGAGATGCAGTTGAGAAGTTGAGTGTCTGTGTGTATATCATACCAGACAGATTTATACTGTTTTCGCGGAATATAGCAAAATAAATATTTGATTTGTTACTTTTTAATCTGTAAAATATATGTAGGTATATCATACTTTATAATGGCCTACCCACACGTAGAACACGTTGCCTATTGAAAAAGATCGTTAAAGTTGCGACTTACGAAACAAAAATATTTTCCGTTGACTTTTTCATGTGGTGAAAAGTCCCTCGTAACTCTCGTAAGCGTCAAGTCCTACATTTCTAAACGATCTAAATCAATAAGCAATTATTTTGTGACAGCTCCTAACGTTCTATTTATATGGGCAAAAGTCCCATAGAAAAGTAGCCTTGTGCGCACAAGAGAGACTTTTTAATTATTCTATGTATGATAAAATAAATTAATAATATATGTCTTGTCATAACTTCCGTTTTATAGTTGTCTTATCTTAATTAACTTGTGAAGATTTTCAAATAGAAATAATATTAGCACAGGTATATAAATCATGCTGATTTAGATCTAGTTTTATTTATTTACTAATTAAAATGAAATTTGCACTAAATTGCAATGATGTGTCGTCGTCGTCGTCGACTAAATTGCAATGACGTGTATTTTATTATAATTAAACAGATATTCGCGTCTTCAAAAGAGGTTCGTCAATAAATATTGTCTTCCAGTATTCCGTAAATTGTATCTCAATGTTTTCTATATTACAATATTATACAAATTAATTAATAAGAACCTCCATAACTTTCGTTTTCGATTAATTTCCTTTCTTTTTATTGATTAATTTTTAATTGAATGTGCTTGAAGCACCTATATCCTTTAATTAGTGTTATAAAGTATAATATTGAACAATAGTAGTATATACGGGTTTTAAAGATAGACAAAAACATAAAAATTTAATAAAATACAGACTACTGTAATGCATAGAGAACTTTAAAATGAATACGTCACAATAACAAAAAACGCTGAATAATCTATTGAAAAAAGTAGCACTAACATTAAAATATTCAAGTGACATATATATGTATAATATTATATAAGTACGGTAAAAACAACAGCTATAATAAAATCCGTCATAGCGGGGTACATGTCTTGTAATGTTCTCGCGTCTCTGTCTCGGGAAAAGCAATGTATTGTTTCTGTAATTGCCGTACGAAAGTAGGGTACAAGGCCGCGATTTATATTGCGACCGTGGAGACGGAAGCCGGAGACAGCCGAGTGCTTGATATCACTTCGCAAGTTTACTCACCGTCTGAAGCAAATTAACTTACGCGAGCGACTTTTATGACGACGGGATACTTGAAAAATAATGACGTGAACTGTTGTGTTGGCGTTTTTGTTTTGCATTGTAATATCCATAACTATCCGACTGTCCGGCCTGTGTGATATGTTTTCACAACTAAATCGAACCAATTTTGGGAATAACGTAAATAGTTCTTCGGTAAAGGGTATAAAGGTTCATCCACGCGTGCAGGCTCGCCTGCAAATGTGTAGTTTGATATTTCGAATTGATATTACAGATTATTTTGTTTTTAATATACATAGTGATAAAGTATTGAAAACTATTGATTAATCGATATCTAGACGTCTGCAAGAGATATGTCTTGTATGATTTATGTTTGAAATGACTAGATATGTATTGTTAGCGATGATGAAACCTACAAAATAAACAGTGTGATAGGTGATGTGCGTTTTGTTGTTTTTTTTTCTGAATTATCTTTGTTTATCTATTTTTCTAGAACAAACTGTTATACCTCTTCAAATTCATATCAATCTTTAAATTTGATACTTTTATAGATAAAAACCGTTGGTTGGAAACGGTGAGTTATATTTTACGTGACATTTATTTCGAGATTTGAGAGGCTAATACAAGGGAAACTCGTTTAATATGATAATCGATTGGTTTTTAATGTTTTATGGAACGAAGCAAAGCGGACTGCCCACTTTCACCGCATTTAACTTACCATGGGTGACCTTAGCAAAAATTAGTTCCTTATTAGAAATTTCTTATTTCCGGTGCTTGACTTTACCACTATGGTATCGTGACGCAATGATATGAAACCATATCGGAAAATAGGGTAACCATATTCAACTTGTGCACTTAATATTTATAATATTATTTTAGTAGTGTATGTATTAATAACATACTTTTTGCTTCAGGAATATATATTTAACTTTAGCCTTTGTAAACTGTTTATCCATAAGACCTTCGTTGCAAATTGATAATGTCGAAATCACTATTAATAACTACAACATAATCTGTAAAGATTCGTAAGTAGTTTTTGTACAGTCGATTATGATGGTTATTGACTTAAGGAAAACTTATCTGCCAATAAATGACCAGGATAACAGTTTTTATTGTGCATATGCATCTGCTCCTCGATTTCCTTCGAAGTTAGAGGTGTCCAGCAGAACCGGCTTCCGCGTGACGTGTTCTGAGCGCGACTAATGGGCCGCATCGTGCCAGTAACGTTCTTATCGTCGCGCCAACAGGTGCGCTCTTGGTACTCTCGCGTCTTTCTGTCACCCTGGTACTTTTCGCGACGACCCATACAAGGACAGTGGTGTGTTTTGTGTATGCTAATTAATGTCGACCTGGAAAACCGAATATTCTCGCAACTCCGATAAACTCCTATAAAAGGTAATCCATGCCTTTAAAAATATATTTATTTTATTTTTTCTTTTCGATATAATTTACGAAATACGCTGCGGTCGCAATTTATCGATATAATCGCAGCCGTTAATTTTACTGGTCGGGCATTCAATTATCGGTAAATTTACATCTATCTGTTAAATTGAGAGAAAGTTGCAACTAACTTAATCGAATAAAACAAGATATGTTGTCCTTGTTTGTGTAACTTTCTTCCAGATCTCTTTACTTGTGTATTTTCTGTATCCGATTTTAATATGCAGTAGGCTAAATATTATAATTCATATAAAATTGCACCATTATAATATTGAACCGTTATTTTAATCTAGACATGACCTTAACGGTCATGAATATTAAATATGTTTTATACGGACATGTCCCGCACTTAAATAGCCCGTGTCGATGAACTTGATAGTTGTTTAATGTAGGCGCTATATCGTTTTCTCATTAAAAATAGCAACAACAATTTTATTGTCAATTAAACTGATAACAGAAGACAGAAGAATATTATTGATATGGATATTTTTAGATGAAAAGATGTTTGTCACTACTTCTTAGGTTTAGGTTTAAAAATGTTACTTGCATGTGCTTTTTTATTATGTTTAGGTTAAATGTGTAGGTGTCTACAATTTTGGCTAAACTACATTTAAATTGAACTAATAAAAACTTCACCGCTATGAACACAAAAATAGCAGCACCTAATAAATTAATGTAAACAGTAATTTTGTTAAATTAGAACCTCCTGTATTTGACCGTGTGACCCATCTACCCAATTAGCGTTTATTTTCAATAGCTTATTCCAAAATGAGACACGTTCCAAATCCAAATTTTCTATCGGACAAAAGGAAATAAAAAGTGACTTACGTCATTTGTATGACGTTAGAAACATCGTTCCAAGTGTATTTTAAATTTATTGAAAGATCTGAAGATGTCCTCTTGCCAGAAGATGCGCTCAATAGTACAAGATTGAAAAAGCCGGTTGGTGACTCATAGTCACAAATGCATCGCTCATTTCTGCCTGCAATTTTCAACATTTTTTTTGTAATGTCGATCTATACATGATTCTTAAAATGATGTAAAAATATCGGATGATTTTTATAGGTTTTGTATCGTAAGGCTTCGAACCTTGTAATAACAAATTACACGCCATATAAAATAACACACGTAAACGTTTTTCCATTCTTGTAAAATCTTCGCGGTCGACCGATCTATATTTATCGTTGAATCATTCTCATTGTGGTTGTAAATCTGAAAAGAAATATATTCTATGACATTCGTATTAGCATCGTCAGTTATTGCCACTTCAAATAATAAATTCGCGAAAACAACTGCCTATGACTTAATCTGTGTATCAAAATAACGATTACGACTCAAAAACTTGGGATTTGTTTTGTTAATATACTATAAGATTTACTATAACATCTTAATATTATTTTAAAGGTCGTTAGGTACTATTATTCTCTTAAATGTATCCCAGGTCTTGCGCTTTTATTATTACATTTTATTTTTATTTTGAAACATAATACCTAAGGTTAGAATGCTTAGCGCTTTGTTGAGCTCTCCTCCGTGAAAGATCGATCAAATTTATACAATGTATTAAGCACTGAACCTTAAAGTATAAAAGGCTTTTATAAAGAGAAAATTGCAAGGTAAGTCGATAAAATCAGTTCTGAGTTACTGAAGTTACATTTATTTATTCGATATGCGACGCAGTGCGCTTAATACGCCAGTAAGGATGTGCTCACAATATATTCTTTGAGAGCAAAAACTGTAAAATCTCATTGTTCTCGTACCTAAAGACATTTAACGTTGCTCTTTAGAAATTTATATTCCACTATAGTCACTTTGTAGGTAGTTATATAGTATTTTTATTGTTCAAGTTCACTTAAGAGTAGGTATTATGACGCATATCGTTATAAAAGGTAATTATTAAAATATATTTGCCTCTGCTAAATTATTTGAGTACCTACTTTATGATATGGCACAAAAACTTCAAGTCTGAGAAAACCTTAAGTAATGATCAATGATAATATCTCGAAGGATTCTCTGAAAGCTCGTTAACGTATGGAAAGGTACAATTTTGTACGGCGAAGAACAATGCAGCATAAAAATCATATCTCGCTTACCATACCTTTAATGGACTGCAGAAACGAATCGCAATATGGATGTTTCCCGTAAAATTGTAATATGATAGAGATTCTTTATCGTCATTATCATTGTCAGTTTTGTCAATTTTAGACCGTCGTTGTTCTTTAACCTAAAAATAATAGAAATATGACTTTTTTAGTTTACTCTTAGGTGGTTGGTTAATTTTAATTAACCTTTATTTAAGACTTTTATTACAAGATGGCGCTTAAGCTACATTAACACTTAAGGACTCGCTAATGGGTCCAGTGCCTTGTATTTTGTTGAATTTCTTAAGAAAAATAAGATTTTATTTAAAATATTTCGTTACAGAATTTATAACTAATAGTCTACGTTAAGTCATAAAACTATGGCAAAATTCCTCATATTTTTGTAGTGACTTTTTGATTTAGTAGAAATAATAAATATTCGTATAATTGAATATTTATTTATTTTTAACACATTATTAACGACACCAAAAAATATAAATCACTTTAATGAAGCAGTTTCGAAAAAAAATAGGTGCCATTGTCTGGGTCCGCTGGACCCGCTAGCGAGTGTTCGGTTTGCGATTCGAGGCGCGGGTCCCTAAGTGTTAAATACTTGAATAAAAAATTACATAATACTACTTTCAGAAGACGCGCATTTATAAAAAAAGGAAAGAAGTTATATATTTATAAACGTTTTTCGTGACTATATAACTTTTAAAAATTTAGAAGCCATATGAAGTGTTTTCTAAGAACGTTCTATATGTACAGACAATGTAAAAACTCTTAATTTTCAAAAGAATGTACAATCTAATCGGCTCTATCTACAGCGGATTTTGTGTACATAGATATAAATTTCACTGCTATCTTTTCTTTGACTTGTAAATACTTAAATAAAAAAACTGTAGATGTTTTAATGAAAAAGCATAATATTAAAAAAATGAAATCTGTGAATAGCCAACACCTTATATGGAGTATAAGGAATATAATATATTTTTATTTTTTTTTTTAACAACTTGTGTGCTAATGAGGAACATTATGAGAAACTTTTAGCTGTTATTAAGAAAAAATGTTTTCTTTTTATTCAGTATTTATAGCTCATAGGTCTTCAAATCTTCCGAATTATCAAAATTTACCATCTCCCATAATAATAATCAATTTCTTGAAATTATTTTTATTACCAAGAATTAAGTACAGTTATCCCAAACCTGACCTACTTCAAGTGCTCACGGATACTTGCAATATTGCACGTAAAGTGGTTCAATTTTTGCACACCTCGAAAACGATGCAGAGAAATTGGACTATATTTTTTTTCTTTTGTGACCTAGATTTATTGCACGAATTAAATAATTCCTTCTTTCCAAGTATATCGCTGTTTAAAATATTACTGTAAAAAAATCCTTTTTTGATAAAATACTGTGATTTCTATTTCCACAGGCCAAGGAAAGGAAGTAGGTATTATAATCGTAAACATATTTTTATATTTAGGGAAGCATTTAAAACTAAGGTTTTTTGCTATCATTTTTATTTGCAAGCGCATGCATGCATGCGCATTGTATTTCTTTGGTAATGTTTACAGAGATACGTAAAAGGGACAGTTAGTTTTATAGCAATAGAGTCATCCACTAATTTTTGTTCGTAATTCATTAATTTGCTGACAAAAAAGAAATAATTCATGAAGTTCGGTCAGCCGTCACATTACAGTATGAAATAGACAGTGGAACCCAATATAACTGGTTTACCTTTCTTGGTTGCGTTGGTTACAC
>DVVJ01001435.1:0-11393 GCA_018234505.1 Junonia neildi neildi
GTTTAGAAATAGCGCTTTTTGACAAAAAAAAATATTTAATACACGTGATGTCTAACGAGACCCCCCTCCCCCTTGTGATGTTTCGTGATGTTTTCCGTACCCTCTCCCCCCTTTTGAGCCTCACGTGATTAATGGACGGCCCCTTTGTAACGCAATTGTAATTACCGAAAAAAATTGCAGTTATATAGAACAACCTTCTAAAATACGTATTACAGCTGGTAATTATGGAAACACTACACCTACCACTGTAAAACTTTGTAAAATTAACTTTTTGTGAATCGAAACGATTTCATTATATATTTTTGACACTTTTGGCCTCACTTTCGTCATCATGTATCCAGGTGACGCTAATTACAAACCGTAGTGGCACTTTGCATTTGTCGAAAAAAATTGCTGTTACGTATACAGTGCAATAGAACTATCTAGAGTACGTATTGCAGATAAATAATTACGAATAAAGTTTGCATTATTATGTTTTATTGTAAAACCTTGTAAAATATACTTTTCACAATTATCTTTTGTCATTTTGGCCTAATTTTCATCACCATATGTCCAGGTGACGCGAAATACAAACCGTACGTGACCGCTCGGCCCGAGATAGCTGAAGTGGACCTCGATGGTGACGAGGACTTCGTGGTGGTGGCCTGCGATGGGCTCTGGGACGTCGTCAGCGAGGACGCCGTCGCGCTCTCCGTTTACAAGCAACTGATTAATGATCCAAGTAAGTGAATTTTCTTTTTCAGACGAGTTTAAAAACGGAGAATTTCAATTTGAAGTGTGTATTTTGTATGTGATTTCATAAGTTGGTTATTTATGAATTGATTTTTAAAATTCAATTTCCCGTAGAATTTTTATCATAATAGCCTCAGTAGTTTAACTTTTAAATCGAAATAACTGAAAATGTTTAGCATTCAAGTACGAAATTTTGAGTCTCAGGTCTATTTGTTATGAATTATTCGTTATCGGTGATCGGCAGCTAAAGTATGTTATTATTGTGTCAAACTCATTTATACGATCAATTATTTAATAACAATTAATATTTTATTTGGTTATTATAGTGTTCGTAGCAACACTATAATTTTGATTATAGTTAGCTATCAAGATCAAATATGTGAATTATGTTAGAATTTAAACGATTTAGAATTAACTATTTGTCAGAGGTGTTTGATATAATTGTTTGTTATAAAGGTTCGTAACTTGAAATTCATATATTTTGGAATGTTCTAAGGCAATTTCTGATCAATGCGTGAATTGATAGTTTAAATTAATTAATGTCTTCCGATATTTATTATACAAATTAATATAGTATTTTATCGTTGAGTCAAGTTGTAACTCGGTCTTAACTGCCTATTCACTTATGTCATTTCTATAAATAGAAGTAACGGCTACAGTTTCCAGATAAGAAAGTCATATCAGCTAACACTTACATAATAATATCATGTTTATGTTTGCAGTAAATGAACTTGCTGCTAAGTTCATGGCTTGACTCAATCTTAGACAGGATTTTAATAAAATTAGCAATAACAGTTACAACATTTACGGATTCAATGGATTAAATGTCTATTTTATACTCAATATTCTACCATATTCTTCTAATATTAAATAAACTTCCAATTTGCTCGGATGACTCAGCAATATTTTGCGTATTTGGTAGTAATTAGACGATGTTTGTTTTGGCGAAGGACATTGATTGGCGTTTATGTACATACATCAAATATTAGGTCATACGGTTGTGACGCAATCGGAGTTTGTTCTGAAATGCGAGAACACACGCAACGGAAAGATCTTTTGTTCTAGAAGCTTTCACTCGAAATGTACGGAAGACAGGGCTCCGAGTATTGTGGACGTGGTAACTTGGGCGCCCTTCAAGTCTTAGTAAAGTGTCTTTAATGGATCGCAACGCTCAAGGCGAAAAGCTTTTATGTTGCTCAACAGATTTTTGTTGTCGCATAAATGTAAGGGTTTTTCATTGTGGCACTTGTAGTGAGGGGAGGTGCGCTGAATGCCACTTTCGCCATTGTTTCATTTGGATTGTGGCGTCAAAAGGAAATTAAAAGTTTTGAGATGATAAAACTTGCTTAGCTTCTTAGTTCTAGCAATTAGTTGGGTTGGATTGAAGGACGTAATGAGGGGTGGAAATTATACACTATTTTAGTTGACTATACCTCTCTCTATGCGATTTTGGCGTTTATTCTTTGTGCGAATTTTGTTGGAGCACTGCATTGAATAAAAACAGACTGAATGAAATCCAAATATTTGTTGACTGGCTATTCGAATTAAAGATTCATGATAAAATTATACCGGATGCTGCTGATAGCACACGCAGAGCAATAAGTATTAAAATAAGTCATAAAATCTGTATTAATAGCATTGGACGTATAAATTTTAATGTGGCTTGTAATTGTGATAGCGGGATAAGAGCCGTTTTGTTATGTAGCGATGGATCATAACACAATGTGAATCCGTTTACTGCGGTTAATAAAACGTCTAGTTAAGCTCAGTTTATATACATACATATATACATCTATTATATAGCTTGTTTCCCCGATGCGATGTGTCCCCGCTGTCTCGTCCAGCACTGACAGCTTGACGGGTGAATCGCGTCTTATGACTGGCGGACGTAGTTTTCTAGCTCAGGTTACTCTGAATGATGTCCCCCAAGAGAAACTAACAGTCCGCCTTGATTACACAAAAGAAAGTATCGTATTAGCGATATCTATGGCTTGATCTACTGATATACTGAATTTATTGGATTATGTTCAGAGTTGATCCAATTCTATTCACGAAAAAACAGAATATTGCAAAATAAGATTCTGTCCATAGAAAGAAACTATTAGTTATTGATTTTGGAAATAAACCAGTCCCAAAATATCGAACCAACCAACACGTTAACCAAGTGTTAAAAAAGATAAATCTGTTCTTCGTATACCTACTATTGTGGTAAAAAATAATCGTTGCGAAAACTAGCAACAAAATAGTCATGTAGCGTAACGAGACCGCGGCATGGGTGCCTAGATTTCAGCGGCTGCGGTCAGACCGCCGGTCCGCGACTCCACAATGACGTTTCGTAACTGCGTCGGAAGTGGGGAAGTGGAGAAATTGGATACTCTGTTTTCACCTCGCCCCCGTTCACCCCGCGTCTTCGTGAAGCCTTTCTAATTGCCAGCTTTGTTAGTAACATGTAAACACGCCATTGTTGTTATGTCTGCTTATTCTTTAACGACAAATAAGATGGCTGTTGACAAATAGGATCTAAAACTTTGTGTCTTTTATTTTTGTTTAACTTTCTCTGTTTGATTTTTATTTTATTTTTTTATTATGCTTCTATGGGATTGTACACAAAGACATTATGTTCTTAGACATTATGTTTGAATAAATATTTTGCAGTTTGAACTGTATCTAGTACTATAACATTATGTATTTTGAAACAATAATTACACTAATATACAGACAAAAAAATTAAATATTTGCCTGAATTTTGTGGAACGTGTACTCGCTTCACGTTTATTTCGGCAGTTATTCGGAAAACCTAAAGAGTCAAAGAACTGTACCACACCTCATATTTGATATCCGTGCGAACGCAGTCGCGGGCGGCACCTCATGTGTTAACCACACGTATTAGATAATCAATAATATTGTTAGAACTGCCACCCTTTGCGTTACATCTTGTGTAATACTCGCCGACCTTTCGTTGTAATCGTCTTATCATATAATTTAATTTGAATGATAAAGAAAGAGCTATAGCAGGGCTCCCCTAATTTGTTTGAACGAAAAGGCTGACAGCAGTATGTGGGTCAATTATTATTTGTTTTAAAATTAAAATGAACACCTTTGATAAATTCCAACTTCTACTCCAGTGGACACAAGGGGCTTATTGGATTATGAGTTTTAGCAGTTTAAACAGTCGGGAGTTGATATTTAAACTGGGGCGGTCGGCCGGCGTTAATTCGCCCGGGGGCAGTCAGGATGATTACCCTCCACTAACCACGGAGACCAGATTTCAGTTTTATAACTAACCGTCTAAAGGTCAAATTTCACTGAAGCTGTCAGGTCGAGTGTTACGTCACATTTGCCAGCCATATATCCCCTCGTATAACGCTTTTCAACCGACATTGTCGGGTCTCTTCCTTCCTGTTTTTTTTTTTTTACTTTTTATATTTCATCAAACATTTATGGATACTTTTTCCACTTTTATCCTTCTGTTTTATACTTTTTAATTTAGTTTTAGTGTCTAGATAGTTTAATAAATATTCTTGAGCGTTGTAAATCTTTGATGCGGTGTGGCGATGTCAAAACGTAGCAGTGTACAGTTTGCGGTGATTGTTGCGATAACATTGTGTCCATAGATCGAACGATAGCCGATAAGGTTCCTGTCAAGTTAACAGCGATTTAGATGGCATTGTGGCTGATTTACGCTATGCACGGAAGAGTTTCCGTAATTTGCACTAGTTTGGTAACATGTTCATTATTTTCGCCTTATTTAGGTTTTATTTTAAGTTGTATCAACATTAATTTTAAACCTAAATGGGAATGATTCGATTAAAACACTATTAATTGCAAAAAATGGCATTTGTATTCACTAATGGAGACCGTAATAGAATAAGGCATTAATATTTTGCTCGTATTCAAAAGCAAAGTTCATGAATTATGACGTGTTGACAGGCGACAACGGGTCCATTAAATTACAACGAGTTGGTTGTGTGTCGCATTACAGCGGATGACTGTAACAGACACCGCATATTGTTTGACTAAGTAGTTGGTACAGGCCGAATATTATAGTTTCATCTTGGATGACTGAGCATGTTGGCTACTTCAATTGGTTATTTAGATTTTTCTGTGAATCATATGATTCATTTTGTTTTGGTCGCCTTAATAGTACTTAGTAGTAGAGCACTTAGTTTTTGCTCTATATTTTATATGATTCAGTCCAAGTGGTACTCATGAAGATCTTTTGGTTTATATAATAGGAGAGATATTTACTTTAAAAATAAAACGTATTTATTTTGGATTAGAATATTTTTTGATTTGATGAAGTTATGTTGTTTCGACTTGTATACCGATGAACGTTATTATCATTTTAATATTTTTATGTTATAATTATCAGTTTGTACCTAGATATTTTCTTTTATAGAAATGTCCGCAACAACCATATTATGTATGTTAATCAAAGATTAATGTTTGAATTTTAATTGCCCTACAAATTCGCTGTATATTTCAACTTCACGCCATGCAAGTTACATGCACCGTGTCACGCGCACGCTTTAAAAATACTCTATTTAATGGTAATTCATTTGTCTCGCTCACTATGATGTGGTTTAGGAAATGTTAAAATAGCTGCCATTGTTATTTTGTAGTACACTCAACATACGCTTGAATCAGGAAATCAATACTTTATTATTTAAAACTAAAGAGTCTCTAAAGTTAGGTAATAAATTGTTTTAGTCTGTTTACTAAAGAAAAATACGACCTAATATATCATGCTATAATTTAAGGAAGGGAGTAGTAAACGTATATGTATTATCTGATCTGGCTAGCGTCGAAATTTACCGCAGACGAGACCGCAGAGCACATGTAGTGTATTATAAAATAAATAAGTAATTGTAATTAAATCCCAACGTCTCGTAAGTGTCTAGACGACAGTCAAAACAACTCGTAAATATAACATGCTCCTTGTATTTAAATGAAATTTTCGTAACAATAAAAAATTCGATAGGACTGCGGCTGCGCTGACAGTGGACACTACTTGGCAGGCCGACCGCTGCGTCGTGAGTTCCGACCTTGACTCTCACGACGGTATCTGCCAACTCTCATTCACTCGTAAAAGACCATCGAATTTCATATACACAACTAGCAGCCTGCCCTGACTTCGCACGAGCACAAACATTTAAAAAATTGTAATTTTTTACAAATAATATAGGCTTTGTCCATCAGGGATAGCGTAGCTTCGTAACAGTAAAAGAATTTTTCAAATGGGTCAAATCGTTTCGATGTCTATTCAATTCAAGCAAACAAACAGGCAAATCTTTCCTCTTAATGTTACTATAGATAATTACTAGCGTTTTGATGATTGATTAATTTATTTTTGGCTTGAATACATTTATTGCATTATGTATGCACTTGGAGCGTATAGTATAATAAAGCAAATAAAAAACCTTTGTCGTTTTTCGTTCATACATAATAGAATATGCTATAATTTTTTCTTATGCTTCAAGTTAAATTGTTTCATATCTATCATCGTTTTTTATGAATTAAAAAGCGGAGTCATTAAACTTCTGACAGTTTTGATGTATATTGTAGTGAGCTAGTCTCGTCGAAAACTTTTGTTAAAAAATTCTCTTTCATGCTTTACGATTTGGGTACTTAATTAGTATCTTTTAAATGTTAGCTCTAAAAGATTAAACTGCACGAACCGTTTATGTAATTTCGCTTGTTATTTAGAAAATATTTAATTACCACTTAAGTCTAATGAATATTTCCTCGATTAAGTCATTGGCTCGAAAAGGTATGATGTATGTTTTTAGTCATAGTATTCGTTAAGATGTTAACTGGGTAAACACCGACCTAAATACATGAAATTGAAAATAATGGTTCATTTAACGAACTATTAACATCGTAATTGTCGTCCAAATTGTAAAATATTTTCTCTTAAGTAACACAGAAAAGAGAATGTGCCTAATTATATTGATCACTAGAAGGGGCTCTACTTGCTTAACAAGCCATGGTCTATGGTGGTCTCGTTAGCGTCTTCAGTCTAAGGTTACTTCGCCCTTTTTATTTTCTAAAAATAAGTAGCCATTTAGTGTAATGACGTACGATTAGATGATTTCAAGATGATAAATCTCATTCAAAACATTTATTTATAAACCTTTTCACTTATTAAAAACCCAGCTTAGTAGAGTAACTGAATTAACATTAAAACTAGTTTCTCTTTCGCGAATAATTCACAAAAGATTTTATGAACTATTGGCACACTGCTATAGGATAAGTCGCAACGCATTTGTGTACCAAAGAAATCATGTGATTGCGTTATTTTATTGTCTTGTGCAAGAAGTTTTGTCCGCAATTTTCCAGATTATGACTCAATTTGTATTTTTTTTCTAAATACACGAGCTATGTAGTTGAAAGTAAGCGGCTTACATGATTTATTTTCTATGAAAGTATACGGAGTCGCGCTCCACATGACATGTCGGGCGCTGTTTGCAGGCGGACCCGTCGACGGTTCTCGGTATTTGCATAGTAAACAGCCAGCGACCGAGCGTCTTCTATTCCTTTCGCGACTAAAGCTTTGTCTCATTGCACTTATATTTTGGTATGTAAAACGATCGACATTTTCGCGCGACAATGCTGAACATAATGAATATTTAACACGTTTCGTTCGAACATGGACCGTCGGCTGACCTTGACAGTTTTAATATTGGGGTATTGTTCGTGTACGTGTGTAAATGAAGAGGGTGAGTCACCGTATATAGTAGAGAATTCTCTGTAACCAACAAAATAAACCCTTTTTTCGGTAAATTAAAAATGTTTATTTATTTTTAGTGACAAATCTATCTGTAGCGCACTGTTCAAGTATAGGACTGGCGTCATAGGGGAGATCACAATCACTCACATGTCACAAATTTAGCATAAAATAGACGGTAAAGCTTCATTTTTACAATGGGTAAGGGAAACGGATATCTATCTCGCCGCCTATCTTTTACATTACTTCTTATTTTCCTTCAACCTTTCCCTTATAACCCCACAAGAAATTATTCGTGAATTTTCTTATGTGAAAGAAATTCATGGACAGCGATGATGATTTTATATCAGGGTTTTTTTTATCGGGTATTGCCATAAAAAATAATATCGAGTATAGAAAGAACTGTTTATTTAGTCAGCCCGCAGGTGATTACACGAAACAATAGGTAGTAGTGATTATATTCAGTCGAGTGGTCTCACGGCGCGGCGGGAGGGTGCATCGCAATAAAAATGTATGGGGCTGTGCGGGAGGCAGCCGTGGCGCGCAGCCCTCGCTTTGACATCATTACAATTATTGCCGTATTGCCCCACCCCAGTCTTCTGCCGCGAAATGTGAACGTACGCCTCTGACTGTACCCGTATTTGTCTAAGGGCTTTAAGGTGCATCTATTGTATTGTATTCATGGAAAAGAGTTGATAGGCGTTTGGAAGAATAGTATTGTTTACACCAGATATTAAATTATTTAGTATGATAAATATTTTGGTATGATTTGGGAGATGGCATATTATAGTGAGTGTTGAATGGCATGTGAGAGCATAAGATATGCTTATGAAGGCAGACCAAGAAGAGATTAATGGATTTTTTAAAGTCTGACATGATTAAGAAAGAAATGACTTAAAATGGAATCAGAGTCGGCAATGTTGGTATACATATATAAAGTATACAATTATTTTATTCAATAATTCTTCGCCCTATACAGGTGAAACCGGAAGCTTTACATATTTTTAATGCAATTTTTTTTAACTTTAAAATCGGTGGTTATTGAATAGAATCATCCTTTCAATAAATCTCTTTAAAAGCTTAAGACTTTTCCTAATGATCCATAAAGATGGATCACCCACTGTATTTAAATTTAAATGTCAATAAATAATATTATCAAGTAGCATCACTTTCTATCAGTAACAACCACCCAATAAGGGAGGTCCGGTTATATTGTCAATTTACGTCTTTTGTGATCTGAAGCTACGGTAGACGCTGACAAAGGACGTTCTAATCCCGCCATCGGGCTAACGAGTTGTCACGGAAATGGGATTTCTATGGAACTTTTTTTCGGCTACGTTTAAAAAATGGAAAGAATCTTTTGTCGCCTGTTTCTATTTTTTTTTTGTTTTGATTAAGATTTCCTTATCCATAACATACATTATTTTGTATAATCAGCAATGATATTCTTATTAGATTTTTTTCACAATTGGATTCCAAGATAATCTTTGAAAATAGTTTCGTCATCTAAACATGTACCGGAAGTTGGAATTCATGTAACATACCTACTTGAAATAGTTTTTAGCACGTCAACCTACAAACGAAGAAAACACCAGTCATTGCCGAAACGATATTCGGGAATGCTGCACATTTTAATTTTATCTCGTCGTAAATCGTTTGTTGGATCGCGCCCAACACGGCGCAGACTGTATCATCTGCTTCTGTGCCACGTGGGTGGTCGGCTGTTTTCACGTATGTTATTGCAGAGCCTCCAGCGACAAATGGGTACCAGTGTATCCTCTGGTGAATGTCCAGGGGATAAATGCTAGGAAGAAGAGGATACCAGTGTAATGAAAAGCATTTCGTCGTTGCGCGTGCAATTCCACGTAACTAGTTTTTTTTAGAAGTTCAAACTTAGAATGAAATACCATTGTATTTGGGTTTAAATTTCAATTTGTGTTAAAATGTAGTTGTGCGGTATTGCAGTCGCAACGACGATTTGAACTATCCCTATCATAAAATGTTTATTAAAGTGAAGTATCTTTAAAATGCAAAGGACGTAATTTTTTTTAATTTTATTTAAATAGAGTTACTGCATCGATTGCAATCAAAAATCTATGGAACCAATCTGACAGTAATTTATTTTCAAACAAGAAGAAATTTCATAACATTGGTTAAACGGACTTATAATGTAACCATATGTTTGTTGCGCCATGAATTGATAACTTTTTCCTTTTTGAAGTTGGAAGTGCGAAATTATAGATAAAAATCGTATTGCGACAATAACAGCAGACTGCAGTTTCCTCGTTCGGTCGTCTCCATAAAATGTCATACTGGAAATATTTTCGACGAGTCCCGATGATATTTTTGATAATACTTCGCATAAAATAGCACCGTTAAACGAAACGTTTTTGTAAGTTTCCGTATACGAAATCAACGGTAGCATTATGTAATTTTTTATAAATTTGAATCACGACAGGAACGTTAATGTCTCGGGATATTGAGAATTTCTCGCGTACCCACTACACGGGATAAGTTTTTTTTTATTCCAAAGTTTTCTTTATATGGCAACTTCTGATTCGACTACCATATAAAGATTTTCTTTAATATTTATTCGGCTCCTTTGTTGATGTTACTCGTCAATACATAAAAAGTTCAGATAATACAAACTATTTTCAATAAGTCATGAGAATAATAATTTTATTTCATGTAAGATTATTATTTATGAGGCTGGTGAAATACATTAAATTTAACTTTTTCCATAAATTTTACTTTCTTTAAGCTTCTATAAAGGCATGCAAGAGATTACTTAATCAGGCTATTTTTCTAAAAATTTAATTTTTTCAACTATATAAAGAAATATTCACAAGATAATATAACACTAAAACTTAACTAACTATACAATAATTCACATATATACAAAAAAAAATAAACTGAATAATAATAATAATAAAAAAAACATCATTAATCAAATCAGTACTATATACACTAATTACAATAAATCAAAAGCCTCCTCGAGGCCACTACAACAGGGTAGGGAACCCAAAATACTAGCAGCATTACCCCTTTGTATGGCCAAACTTATTCGTTGACCAAGCTGCCAGCCTTTGGGTCCCCTGTTGCTTCAACGAGCTTACGAGAAAGCTCTTTGACCAGCTAAATTTATTATTATTTATTATTCTATAAATTCGTCATAAAGACCTTTTACTGTAATTTCAACAAAATTAATAATTTTTTAAAACATAAATTCAACCAACTTGAAATGTCTGAACACGAGTCGTATTAGAATCAGCGCGTGTCCGTCGAAGTGATCTCGACTGTGATTGGTAGATAGCTAATGTTTGTTTTGTGTGGGCGTAATGCATAGTTCAGATAATTCAAGTTTCGTGAATCGGTACTATCAGTAAAAATCTATCGATAAAATATTTTATCGATTTTAAATATCGATAATGTCAATCACTAGCGGAGAGTCGCGCGAGGTACGCTCGTATTATTATTAGCAGGGTTAAGATTATTTTATACTGCTGGAATTTAAAATTACGTTTTTGATAGTTTTTTTTTTATTTGTGTGATAAAATTCGAATTTCAAATTTTCGAAAATAGAATAGTGAACAATGAAAATAATCTTGTTTTTCTTTGTTCATCTCATTTGGGTATTAAAATTCTATTTATTGCTATTTATTATTGATTTTTTTGGTACGATTTTAATACTTATATTTGACAACCGCTCTGGTGTAGTGGTGCTGTATGCGCTATAGTCGCCGGTGGTCGCGGGTTCGATTCCCGCTCGGGGCGGATGTTTGTATTTATATAAACATTTGTTTTTAGGTCTGGTCCTCGTGGGTCTACCTACCGTGCCTCGGAGAGCACGTAAAGCCGTCCCGGTTGTTATCAAAAACACCAGATAACGATCGTTACTCATAGTAGGTAATATTCTAGTCTAAATGGTTACTGG
>DVVJ01001436.1:0-11392 GCA_018234505.1 Junonia neildi neildi
GTTAGTATCCCATAACACAAGTCTCGAACTTACTTTGGGGCTAGCTCAATCTGTGTGATTTGTCCGTATGTATTTATAAATTTATAAATAATAAAATAATTAATTGATATGCATTCTTTACCCCAAATAGTTGAAATTTTGTACTTAAAATCCATTCTTAGATGTTTTCTTCACTGCAGAAGGAATAGACCTGTCTTCCAATCCTTCATATCTCCAGCTATATTTCAAGAGATAGTGATGACTCACTGTATCATGGCAAATCTCTTTCATACAGATAAACCACAAGTTGGCAATAGTATCGTTAGCACGTAACAAAAAGTCGCTTTTACGTGGTTAACAATTGTGTCCACTGGTCACCGTTCACTTAGCATTACCTTTCAGCCATTACTGTTACAATAGGGCTGCCAATAGTAAGAAAAAATCTCTAATATGTAGTATTGTAGTCAGTATTGCCAGCCCCAGATTGGCGGGACGTCTCAATTTTTTGGGTTAAAATTAAATGGTACGATAGGCTCAATCCCGCTTTTCAGTAAGGTCTGACTGGAGTAATCTTTACGTGTAGGTAAATTACCTTTTTATACTATGTTCTGCGTTGTCCAAATCAATCCGCTTTTTTCACTCAAAAAATTTCAAAATCCAGACTTGGCAAGATTATGGAGTTGCGATTTTGTGGTCATAACATTTTTTAATAGATTTTTTTTTAAATAAATAATCACTCTATTTCTGCTAATACAAGTTGACAACCCTATACGAATGTCATTACACAGCCAATGACACGAGCGACACTTATTGCAAAACTAATGTCACTTCCGTTCTACCTATATAATGTGTGGTAGATACTTTTTGTTACAAGTAAAAGGGTTTTGTTTTTCAAGTGTATATAGGTACGTTATTTTTTTTTTAAAGGTTTTTGTTCTTTAAAGTATAAAACATTGAGCAGTTAGAGACACATTATGACTTTTTGTCTTGATGATAAATGTTGTAGTAGGTAGGTATAATAATAAGTATCATTTAATCATTGTTAAAAATTTTAAGATAAACATTGATTTGTTTAACAACTCTACTCTCTAAAGTGCTACAAAATAATAGTTACTAATTATTTGTAGCACTTTATTTCTCTATCTTATCTATATTAAGTAGACAATTATTGTTATTGGTTTTAATTCCTAATTTTTAACTTTGCTCCTAGCTTTTATTTTGTTTTGTTTTATTTTAGTTTAGTCGATATTTTTATAGCATCTTGTAATCGCACACAAACAAATGCCAACAATGTTGTATACACCTGTAAAGGCAAATCATACTGGATTGTATCTTTAGTACATTATAATATTGTGTTAGTTATTATGATAAGTCGATGGTGTATATTTAAAAAATAAAAAATTAAATAAAAAAAACTCTAACAAAAAAAAAACCACAAAACGTGTTAAAGTTAGTTTAAAAAATCTACCTTTTTAGAAATCACCATTTTTTTCCTAGCATTAATTAAACTTCCTAAAGAGGACGAATACATTACAATGTTCTCAGTATATCAGTTAATAAATAACGAAATGGTGCAACGAGATAATAGTAAAGTTCATTGTAGCGGCCCGAAATAACCGCGTGTGGCGCTGCACGTACGCACTGATCGCCAGGGTTACGGGAAAAACTGCTGGGAATTTTTTTAATTATACTCGTTAAATGATTAAAGAGTAATTTTGACTTGTCTGTTTTATTATTGTGAAGAGGAAAAGTGTGTGTGTGTGTGTGGATCGATTAAAAAAATTTTCACCGTTTTTCTATATTATCTATATTTTCATTTAACATAAGATATATTTTGAATACGCATACCTTTTTTTAACCTTAGGTTAACCCGTGCGAAGACAGTGGATAGCTCGTATGAAAAGAAATTGGATTTTCTTTAAAACAATATTTACTTAGTTATAAGAGTTCTAAGATCTTAAGATCTATTACGAAATATACCCGTATTAAATGTTTAGGTGATTTCAATATGCTATGTTGTCTTCTTAATATGTATAAAATAAAAACTTAATGAAGTATTGTAAAATGTGACGTTATCATTCATGTGTGATAGCTACCTTTTATAAAAATTAGTGTATTAACTCGTCAAAGTTTTACTTAATTTAAAATTTTATAATCTCGTTTTAAAAACTAGAATCGGTGGACTAGAAATCGTTTTCAGTACACTCTTCAAGTCACGTAGACACGGTTGACATTTCTAAAGAAAAGATTTTTTTCCGTACAGA
This sequence comes from Junonia neildi neildi, assembly GCA_018234505.1. Taxonomy (NCBI): domain Eukaryota; kingdom Metazoa; phylum Arthropoda; class Insecta; order Lepidoptera; family Nymphalidae; genus Junonia; species Junonia neildi. The sequence goes on from DVVJ01001436.1 coordinate 2,244, forward strand.
TACGATTGAGTCAAAAGGTGTGCCAAACTTCCTATCTTCACACAGAGCAAAACCCATTATTTATTACTAAACCAAACCCATTTCAAAACAAAGTAAATCGTGACGTTGTAAATGGCTTCAAAACGACAATAAGTGAACCATTAATCTTATCACCATTCAATTTGACCTCAGCAATAGCTTTAATACCATCCGAGATAATTTTCAATTAAAATAAGCCAAGATTATCTAAAGTAAATAAGATTAACATAAAGCAATAATATGAAACATTATTTATCAATAGGTAACAATAACAACAGCTAATGACGTAGCCGTCTTTAATCGCGATACAAGCTAAAATAAACTTTAATGATATACAAATAAGGAAGGAAGAGAACGCAAATTAAATTGGCGACAAGTTGATAAACAGGCAACTATAAGTTTTATTGCTGAAGCAAAAGAAATACAGCCTTAAACCTATAAAGATAAGACTGATAAAGAACGCAAGGATGTTATTGCTGTAAATGTAATGCTTAAGAATAATAAGATGTGTGCAGCAAAACTATCTTTATGTGTATCGCAATAAGGAAGGAGTGAAGGGTATGATGAAAACAACTGAAAACATGTAAGTTCTTTATTTAGCAGTGGCGACAAATTGTCTGATGTATTAGATTACGGTATCTACGCTACAGATAGGAATGGGTTTATTTCAGATGGCTTCGTAGATGTTGATTACTTCCTAGAATAACACAACATTACTCCTTTTATTGATAAGTTTCATTTACGATCAAAATGATTTTGTTGATTGACAGTACCTGCTGGCGATTCGTCATCTTTAAGGTTTTTAGGAAGAATTTTGCCGAAAAACCATTTCGATTTCCGTAAAAGAGATATTAATTGCAAGTCACGTAGTATTTGTATTTCCTTAATTTGTTCCGTAATAAATATCTTGAACATATACAAATGTGCTTAGAATAATGATTCTGTTTAGTTCCAAACAGTTCCAATTGTTATCCTAAAAAGAATAGCTTCTGACCCAAATAAGTTTGCCTTGACACAAAGGGCTCTTTATGTAGAATAAGATGTAACTCTTGTATTTTTGTTAGTAATAAGTTACTTATACTGGCTCTTAAAATAAATCAATTTAATATTATATACCTACTTTACATTTGAAATATACACGTCATCTACCTTATTCATTTTATTGTCCAAACGAAACTTTGAATAGTACGTCTTTTAGCATTACTTAATGTAAGTGTTATAGTAACTGCTCCTTTTTTAACATAAGGACTACCTGCTAGAAATGCTAATGCGGTGTTAAATTCCCCTTTCATATATAATTTCATTGTATGACAACAAAGCCTGAGTCAGGGGTCCGGAAATAGGACACTACACAACACGCCCAAAGATCGCCACAAACATCTGTATTTTCTATTTGAATAACTGTCACCAGCGGAAATCGAATTGCCATTAGAACGGTTGCCAGTTGCTGTGACCACTGTGCCAATTAATTCATACTAATATTTTAAATGATTATCGATTACCACTGACTGCTCAATGGGTTTTTCTGACCGTCTGAACTAAATTAGACGAATTTTGATATAAACGTAGACAGGGCACCGGTGAAAGACATAAGCTACTTTTTGGCGCGATAACCCACAATTAAACTGGCAGGGTTGAACGCAAAAGCTAGTCGTCAATAATGTATTTAATAAAACATAAAAGGTTGGAAATTACTCACTGAAATAAATTACATATCCCATAATATTCTGCCACGTCAACTACAATTAATGCCTGACCTATACACTTAATTGCGAATGCAAAAGAAAGTATTACGTGTTTGCATTGTATGAATTAATATGGCTCAAGTAGAAAGGTTTTCACACGGTTTTACCTGCTCATAAGTTATCGTTGTCATCTGAGACTGAGATGTAACACTAGATAGTGGTAGGAAAAGTTATGTATCTATTTAATAGATTACTGGAGGTGTCTCATTGTTTTACGCTAAATCCTTGAAACTATAATAAAGAAGTTGGCATTTATGTTTATTACTGTGGTTTAAAAAGTCGTATCTTAATAATTTTAAGCCTAAATAATTATGATAATTATTATCAATAAATGGGTCACTTAACTGATTGTCAGTTTTTTAGAATAGTACTTTTATAATACGACATTTATTTTTAGCTTAGTAAACTCCTTAGTTTTGTATTTGTATAGATTACATATTTAAAGATAATTTGTGTTATCATAGCTCTTTCAGAGAAAACTGATTACCATCTAAATCCGGTACCGCTGAACTTCTGCGCTAAATTATTCATTACTCAGCGAAGGAAAATATCGTGATGAAACTTTCGTACGTCAGACACACTGAAATTGTTCTTCTGGGTAAATCCGTAATATAATCGCGTTATGAAATTAGTTCCAAATCCGTTTGCGTTACACGGATGTACCTACTTCTTCTAGTGGAATATCTACTACGTTAGCTGATTGTACTGGTTTAAATGCAAGTTAATCTGAGTAATTTTTGATGAGTGTGAATTTGCTTGTTAAGGGTTTAAAGCTTAAATATTTCATACATCGTTATGACATTTTGCACATACTTTGTAAGAGGAATAGAAAAAGACGTAAGTTATACAGAAAAATAAATTTGTTTTTGGGAGATAGAAAAATGAAGATTTAATTATTGGAAGACCCGTTTGTCAGATCAGCTAGTTTTAAATAAAAAAATTATTAGTAGGTATAAAAGTGTATCACATATTAGAGGTCATAGCATCATGTTTCAGCATTTTTTAAGTGCATAGGCTATATAATTTTTTGTCGTCTTGTGTGAAAATTGTTAATGAAACTCATTTTATAACAGATCCGCAGTTTCGTATTTGTTAGACAGTGAGGCGTCATATTTGTAACTTTATATGTTGTTTGCACAAAAACAATGCTGTATTTTTTATTCTCCAATTATACACAATAATCACAACGTAAGTGCCTTTGAAATATAAAACGGTCGAGTTAGCTATTACCATGCAAACAACTAGATTGCAGTACATCACAAATAGCACAGTAAAGTGACGCGGGGTGGCGTGATCTGACTGGATCAAATGAACAGTCATTACGGATGTAATTCACGTAAATCATAAACAAGCATCCATTGCTGGGTTAGTTTTACTATAATTTGCTCGTGAAAGAGAAAGGCCGGAAACAGACAACGCAGCAGCGATAGAGGCGGGTAGACAATTTTTACCTAATAGCTCAAGAGATGTGTATTATTAAATTTGCTTAGCTGGTAACCGTGGGATACGTATCCATTGCTGGTTTAGTTCTTGAAGCGGATTCAACGGTTCCTACATAAAATGAAATGGAAGGCGAATTAGATAAAAAAGCGTTTTACTGCAATGTTAATGTAAATTTATTAGTAGAAGTGGCGTGAGTCGTGCAACGCGTCACGTAGACAGGTGTTCTACATGGACGGACTGATGGTTGCAAAAAAAATTAAGGAAAATTGCAACGAGTGCAGTGCGTGCAGGGGTAATTGCGCGTGACATTCGCCCGAGTGTTAATATCTCATTTATTGGGAACTTATTTTTTCCTGTCTTACGATCGATCAATGTTTTTCTACGAAACGAAATGGAGATAAGAAATAAACGTATTTAATTATAACTTTTAATAAATTTTATGTACATTGAAATGTTCCGATACAATTTCGTTTTTATATACATATATTTTACCGAATACTGTTATATTATTTAGCTTAATTAATTAAGTCTTTTCATTTCTCGCAATCATCACCAATGATGAGTGGGTTTTCGTCTATATTAGTCACAACTACAGAGTACTGTCCAGAATTATTATACTTCTTCATCTCTTGTTCGAAGAGTATATTATTTATAGCTTGCTTTATCATGGACCGCGTTCGTTCATCATGTTTCCTCAAAGACACCGCTATGTATTCGCCGAAAGTGTCACACTCATCTTTTTTCTTATATACTTCAGGACGTTTATAAAGTTTCCTTTCTACTAATTTGTTTCTATCAACCAACGTGTTATCTTTTACTAACCTCCGTTTAACAACACGAGTTAAACGTGGTTTTGAGCAGACATACTTAAATTTTGGCGGAGTTCTTTCTATAGGTTCTTCTTTGATAACTATATGGTCTGGTGCTTCGTAACTATCATCTTCGTATTCTTCAGCAGATTGTTCAGCTTCCGGCTCTTCGACTACTTCCTTTTTCTTGCGTCTCTTGACCTAGAACAATGAAATTATTATTTACTTGGGAAGATTTACAAAAATTATGTATTTAAAATCTCGTTGGCCCAAAAACCAGTATCGCTAACTTCCAATGATAGACTATTATCGGGTATATTATTACAATTGGCATTTAAAATAAATATTAATTTTATTTAAATTGAAGACGATAATTCCGGATCGTATAAAGGCGAAATCAAGCTGTAACGGGTCTTATGTAAAAGGTATTAAAGATTAAAATGGAGGGGATTCGGAATAAAGTAATTATTATGCAAAATGTAATCGAGGTCGCTCCTTATCACCGCCGAATTGAAAACAATTGAGCATAACTACATAGAAACATATGTATTTGTGTGTCAGGGTCGCGAAATTATTACTTTGATACATAAGGAACAGGATTTTTTCGGATTTATTTATAAATACCATATAATATTAAAACAAAAACTGGTATAACTACGAGTATGTTACGATAAACTTTTTATAAGAATTGATAACTTTAGAAAGAAAAGAGACTGACATTTCTCAGTACCTATTACGATTCGTGGAACCTTTTAATGTTTATCTTAATTTTTCTAACTAATTAGACTCTTAGTTTTATAAAAGTAAACCGGTTGATAAAACGTTAATTAAAGTAAGAGAGAGTTTAAAAGAGATGATAATGAAAAAAAACTTCAAACTCGATATCTTGTATTAAATTATCACTACCATTATTTTTTCTATTTTCGTATCTATAAATTTTATGCCCCTTAGCATCTACTACACGAAATTCTAACAAACAGTCGGCCAAAAATTTGTTTGGTCCTAGTGGTATAGACATTTCGCCATTTCTACCAGTTTTCGGAAGCACGCTAAATTCTTCCTCTTTTCAGATAAACAAATGCCGCATTAGTCAGAGAGGGATCGATACTTCGCGCCTAAGCTTCAAGCGGATTACGATTACGTATGACTTTAATGCTATTAGCTGCAATGCGAATAAGCACTTGCATTTGAACGCGACTGTGTTACAAATCCGCAGTTCTAAAGATGCTTAGAGTTAAAAGGAATTGTCTGATGGCAATTCATTGAATGAGACGTCTAAAAAAAACAAAAAAAAAAAAATCAAAACGATGAAATTTGTTCTAATATTTTTAGTTATTTTACGATAAAGCCTAAACTAAATTGATTTTAATGGAAATTTGATGGGACCAGTTAAAAGTATATTTTTCAAAATGATTCTGTAAATGACGAAGACTTTTTTATTTATTCGATATATGCTCTTTAGCACTATTGGTTGAAGCCCAGCTAACCTTCCCAGGTTTTCCTTCACTTTCTATCTTTTTACTTTATTTTTATTAAGCTGGCAAAACTTTTGCGGCTCCCCTGATGCTATAAATGTCTATGAGCTTCCGTGAGCACTTAAAATCAGTCGCCTGCTTGTGTGCTCGCTTTTACGCCTAGGTATAAGTATAAAAGAAAGATTTTGTATGTTTCTTGAAATAATTCAATAGATATGTTCCAAAATAATGTTCGATCTTAATGAGTCCTACACCTGGACTCGACAAATCTTACTAGTAAAGGTCTCGTTAGAAATAGAAATAGACAATTCAGTAAATCAAATCAGTTTGCTATATTTTGTGTGATGAAGGTTTACCTTTACAAACATATAGCATATACATTTAAAAATATGTCAGCTACAGAATATGAAGATATGTTAACTCCGAAAAAATCCCATTCATATGCAAAGTCTGTTACTAATCTGTATATCTGAAGTTAGAGGATAAAATAATTACCACAGGAACATTTCCCGATAATTCCTCAGTGCCAATGTGATTTGGCAGGAAACTGAGGTGGTTGTAGAGAAACCAGGTGGAACGACTACCCAGTCGCACCTTCGTTTTCTCTCGCCTATGCGACGCAAAGATTGAGTTGAATTTCTTCCGCAAATCTACTATTTCGCACTCAAATATATCCGCTAACTCGCACCAGGCCTCATATTTAGCCGTCTGAACCCTGTACATATTATGGTTCGGGTCCCATAACATCGGCCTATTCTTATACTCGTTAACAAGCGTCAAAACTTGATCATTCGTCCATTCTATTTCAGTCATTGTTAAAGATTATCAATTTACGATAATTAAATCTCAAAACAATCCAACTCAGTTGCAGAATCGCGATAAATCAAAATGAATTATCAATAAAACCTATTTTGTAAACAAACTATTATCGTGTCATTGACATGTACGCCTTCGCATTTTCGTAATGACCGAACAAATTATAATCCGTCGGGATGTGACACACACTTGTACAAACACGCTTCGATCATTACAACGTCTTCTCTATTTAGTCGTGCTATACAGTCGTAAGACAGACCATAGTCTATAACCCGATTGATTACGGGAGGACTTGCGCGCGCACGCTGAACAATAAAGTCTTTCCAATCCAACCGTATTATACTTGGAATCCGTTCACACTAAATATCATTTTATATTTATTGGGAATGGTTATGTAATTGAGCACGAGCGCATCGAACGCGGATTCGCGCACGTTCGTCCGAGCAGGGCCCGAATGGCGACTGGCGGGGAGCCGGCGCGCTCGGGGTCATTCGCTCTCGTTCGTCCTCGCTCGGTCTCGCTCCCTCGCTGCAAGAATGAACCCGGGCGTAACATCGGAGCGTTACGTCAGCGAATACTCGTTGAAATATGATTACGGTTTGTTGTAACGAGTGAACATCGCTCGAATTATACGCGGTTTTATGCACGAGTTACTTGACTTATTCAAAGGGACGCTTTAGGATAATATTTTGTACGTTTTAATTACATAAGGTTACCTTAATAATGTTAATAACATGGTTTCTGTAAACGTCGAATTAGAAAGTTTTTTGAATGTTAAAGAAAATAATAAGTGATCTGCCCTATAAATGCGAATACGTGAAACAGATGCTTGATTACCTGCCGTCTTTTCCCTTTAAAAAAATAACTGAATTCCAAAAAGTAGTGGTCTCAATTCGTTGGATTTTTATGTATGTTTTAGTTAAGTAAGATGTTCTATTAAGATACTTACATCATCTTCCTGTGTATATCGTAGCCCAGGGTAGTTTTTATCAGCCAGAAAATAAAAATCGTCATAAGCGAACCACTTCGATTTATACTCTGAAACAAATGTTTCTATTAGAATTTAGGTGTTTTAATTCCATTTCAGTTATTTATGGTTATATTTAACACTAGGGCGAAATTAGTACCCTGACATAATTATATTCTTTCACTTGAAAAAACAAGATAGGTTCTACTACATACACATTTCGTTGACTTTTCCAGTTACTTTGATTAAAAAACCAAATTACTGAATTTAGTTAACAATACCTACATATTAATAAAAATGTCAGAAAAAGTAGAAATAACAGGAAAATAATTATTTTATTATTTCCCTCTAAAAAGGTATTAAATATTTAGGTATATAATAAAATAGCAACTGGATGCAATTGATGACGCGCATCACACAAAAACTGAGCACAGAATTAGATGCAGCTTTTAGAATTGTGTTGTTGCTAACTAAAAATGATGCTTGTTCCATTTCGGAACTCCAACCAAGCTACAACCATTTAAACGAAGACAAAAAAATGATAAAAAATAACAAATAAGTTACCAGTAATCTTACCAGTTCCAGTCAAACGACTTTGCTTCTCCCTGAACTTTTCCCTCCTATAACCTCCCGATAAGGACCTCATCTTGGTCTTCAGTTCATCAATTGGCATGTCATCCATTTTGTGGCTGATTTCGTACCACACTTCATCTCTTATCGCTCTGTTGGTATAGTTCGAGTCTGTTGGGTCCCAAAGGCACCTGTGTCGTCTGTATAGAGATATGAGTCGTCTACATTGTGAGTTGTCCATGATCGCGCGATCCGTGCTGCGTGGAGGTCGTGGCTTTACCAACTGAGTGGAGCGCACGCTCCTAAGTGAGGGGGGATCGCGCGCGGCCGGTAGGCCCCGCTAGGGCATTCATCCCGCGACTTTTGCTCGCGGGAATAAAGGCAGGCAACGCATTTTGTAGCTCCTGCGAAATGTCCATGTGCGAAACTTACTATCAGATGAGCTGTCAGCTCGTTTGTCCCTATCTTATTAAAAAAACTCGAATCTATATTGAGTCTCGGAAATACTTTTTATTACACAGATAATTACAATAATAATTAAATTCTGTCAAATGTAGTATTCTAAGAACTGCTTTATAGTATTTTTTTTATTCCGATTTGTTTTACGTGCAAACTTTAAAAATGGAAATTGATATTTTTTTTTAATTGAAAGTCAGTACTTGAGTTTGAAACAGTAAAAAACTTTATTGAACGGGTACTGAATTATTTATTAATTATATTGATTACATATCTTTGAATCTTCTTTTTAAGAGAATTTCAAAACCAAGTACCTACCGATTTTTTTTCCATCACGCTCCTATAACGAATGGAGCGCGCTGGATCGTCCGGTGTGGACCCAAACAAGGGAGCCTCGACAGGGGTGATCAAATTAAAACCTACGAGTGCTTTGTTTTACGACCACGTTTTAATTATTCCACTTTACGTAGGGTGAGATTATGCATAAACTTAATAAGAGGTGGACTTAAATAAAAATTAAATGCAATCCATTTAAAAAAAAAGTTAATGTATTTCATCAAGATTTGAGTACACTCTTCTTTTTACCCGACTACGGCAAAGCAAAAGGAGGGTTATGATTTTGACAGACTATGTATGTATGTATGTATGTATGTATGTATGTATGTATGTATCTATGTATGTATGTATATATGTATGTATATCTGTTTCCTCATAACTTCTAAACTACTAATCAAAATTCGACAAATGACATATCATTAGAAGCGTCTTAATTTTCCGCTGGTTATAGGCTATATGGGGTTTCACAAAATTTAATGTGGCGCCATCTAGCGGAGAAAGCATACAGAGTAAA
>DVVJ01001437.1:0-11390 GCA_018234505.1 Junonia neildi neildi
TCTAAAACTAATACCCAACTAATGAAATGTATGAAACATGAAAACCCCGGTAAATAGCCGTGGCTGTATTCCACTTTGCCTTAGAAGATTTCACCTACTTTGTTACAATAAGAATTACAAAAACATTTACAAAGTAAAAATTACATATAGTGATATCTCGCAATGAAACGAAATTACGAACTCTATTATCTCGAGCTTATTTAAGGCTTTTAATATTAATATGCCGTTTATGTCAAATTATAAAATAGTTTTCTGAATAAATATCAAGGCTTCGTCGTCTACTTCAATTCACAATTAATACTTAGAATGTATTTTTCGAAACATACAAATAACATAAATACAAAAAAAATATTTTACCTATTCATCACATTGGCGGGGTGCTAGAGTTGTATAAATTAGATGCGACTCTATGCGCTTTCTTGAGATCATGTATGAGGCAATGGCGGACAGTCCTTCGCTATCCAGGGTGTCGAACGATTCGCGAGAATGATGATCATCTCGTTATTATTATTCTTATCATATAAAGATATATTCACTAAATATAGCTCAGGTAACATTTAATAATACATCCGCAGCAATATATAAGAAGTATTTGAAATTTTAATCTTCAAATTCAGCGGTTTACTTGCGGTATAGAAATCTACCTAGGTTTTAATGCATTGTATAAATAAACTTTAATCTGAATCCCCCTCTAATCCTTTTAGCTCTTACAGCGACAAGTCGTTACAAACATGTCATTTGTAAACTGTACATTTATATTCGCTTAATAAAAGCTGTGAAAACTTCCACGCTATTGTGTAAATAACCCAATGTGTGTCCAAACTTAGTAACCGCTTTCAAAATGCAAAATAAATCTTTAAGTATATACTACATAAAGTCGCTTAGCCAATTCCTTAGATCGCGCCGCTCGTCGTCACGTTCCCACATCGAAAACTTCACGAGAAAACTTTAATTGGAAAATGTTCCTCGTACCTCGTCATACCTCCACTCTCTGAGTAATTACTGCTACATAGTTAAGGATTCAAGTTTGATTTCGCCTTTGAGACTAAAATTGCAGAAAATGTATCCTTAATGTTTTTCACGTAACTATCTAGGTATAGGTAAATACCTAAAATTATGTATTTAATGCATTTTCTTTACTTACTATACCTAATAATATTTATTCACAGCTTGTGCGAAAAATCAAGTATTCATATACTACTTGAAATTAACATGAATGTGAATTTTACACAAAAAAAAAAAAAAACTAATTAAGCGTGGATACGAACAATAAACATTACAACGGTGCTTGTATTCATGCAGAACAATGTGTTCTCATGGTGTCTACAGGTCGTTTAGAGAACTTGTAAAATAATGAAAAACGTAAACAAGGAAAAAATAAGTGTCTCTCTGAAAAACACCCCTAGAGTTCTTCTTGCTATAATGAGAGCGCACGGGAATTACAGCGATTAGTTTTTGTAATTTATAACATAAAACTCCTTTCTATAAAATGTTTTCAAGTGTAAACGAAATCTCGTTTAACGTATGAAGATACACAAAAGTTGAATCAACTTTTACAAGTAATATCAAGGGAGTTATAAAAGTAAATTAAACAAATTATTTTAATTTTCTCTGGCGCGAGGTTCAAATTTCAAATTTTAAACTTAATTTTAGTTTTACGGCATTTTGTGATTTTAAAATATAGCAGGTATATTTATATTGCCGTTAGAAAATTATTAGTTCGATTACTGCATTTCACATTTCGCTTAAAGCACAAAAGTAAAAGTAAAAGTTTCGAGAGGAAAAAATTTGTAAAATCCCAAACATAGGTAGGTAACAAAGCATATATATGCGAGAAAATGCTATAATATAAAGTAAGAGTAAAAATAGACACTAGTAGGTAACTGAAGGAACAATATTTTATTATTTCATATGTATACATATGAAATAACAAAATATCCACTATATAAAAAGGATATCCGCCAGCAGACGCTATTATGAAAGCCACAAGCATTAAAACATTAACATACAAACTTTTAATACATTAATTTTAACAGTCAGGCACTTGCGTTATTGCATGTAGGATATTTAACATTAAAATGTATTGCTTTTAAAATATTTCATCATCAATAATAAATGTTAATTGCGTCATTCTCCGTACGATAACAAAAACACAAAGAAAAAATAAAACTAGAATATCTATTTTTTATTAAAATTTCATATCTGTATAAAGCCATCTGAGGTTTCAAATGTGACAATAAGAAAAACAGTATTCCAACTTTGGTCGTCTGAGTAAAGAGAAAATAATTTAAATAGCAAATTATTCTTAACGAAGTTACATTATGTCGGATTTTCCCGCTGCAGTCTCGAAATTAACGCGAAAATGAACCTTTTGCTTATTCAGATGTGAAATTCTCGGGAAATTATTTTTGTTATGGGATTATTAAGGTTTTTATTAAACCTAACTATTTGTTTTGTATTACAGTTATGAGGTAGGTATAGTTAAGTATGGTCGAAACTCTAATTACTTTTTATTTAGTAGGAATTATATTCTCTTAGAATTACATTTTATGTGAAAAAGGAATTAGTACCGAAATCTCTATTTAGAAACAGAATTTTATTTCGTTCACTTAATTTAAATCAGACAATCAAATAAGTGCAATAATATTGTCAGTTTACCAAATTCCACCATGTCAAAACAATATTGTCTGCGTGAATCCATAAATCATAATTTAGTTATTTACGAAGCGCTCGAATGGAATAGCATCATAAAACTTTTAACTATAGGTGAATTTCTCTTTTAGTCCGCAAAGGTAAATTGAATTCAATAATTCATAGCTAATATAAAGTGACAGTCGTATAATTTTCACATTTCTATTCAAGTCCCGTATTGTTTGAACTGGAGAGCCGCACCACCTACATTCCTGAATCATATCTTGCCACCGCGCTAATTAACTCGACGATTTTCTCTTGAAGCAATTTTAGCATAAAATCCATTTCCTGGTGAAACACTCCTTTGTGCACTCCAGGTGTGGCACTTTTTTACTCATTAAAAAGAGAATCGTAACTAAAAACGAATTAAGTGACGGAAATTAAATCTCAACTTAGTTGATGATTTTGTAGAAAATTAGATGCAAGTGTACTTTTGTTTTGTTTGAGAATTTATAATATCACTTCTTTAGTATTCGGATCAACACAAACATCCATATTAGAAGTAACGAATATATTACGCCAAGCTAATCCAAGCTTTTAGATATTTTTTATACTTCTGCAAAATTTAGGAACTAAGTAGGTATATTCATGCCTGTATATAAATTTTAAAATGAAATAATATAACTTAAATCTAAAAGTATAAAATAAATTAGTAATTGCAATGGGTTACTTGTGTTTTCATCAAAATGTCTTTCCAATTCTTTTTACTGGTTTGCAAAAAACAATTATATAACCGTAGAAAGATTTACCTAAGGGTCTCGTAAAAAGGCCCAACGGCTTATCTCAAAGTTTAATTAGAAATGTCTACGAAAATTGATAGGTTGAATTTACAAAGTTAAGAGAATTTCTCTTGGGATATTTAAGAAACGTAAATATTATTAAAGAAACCGTAGTACTTAATAAAAAGAGAATGCCTAAAAGAATTGTCTTTTATTATTTTAATATACAAGATACGAGAGATCCAAAAATGACCTATTTGTTTATTTTATTAACAATTATAAAAGGTATATGTATATATACTGATAGTTTTCTAAGTTATGTAGTTAAGAATCTAGGTTACAGGGCAAATTACTCGCAGTATTAAGTAAAAATATACTGTAAAATCTCTTTTATTAAAAATATTAATATTAAATAATAGCTTTATAAAAATAAAACGACTCAATTTATGAAAATCTGATAAGTTTAATGCGCTTTCCAAAGTTCTTTAAAAACGATTCCCAGAACGAAACAATGCAAAAATTGTCGCAAGCGAAATGCACGAGCTTTTAACGTTAAACGACTGTCACAGATAACAATGACAGTTTCACAAAAATTACATCACGTAAAACATTTTTAAAAGAATCCTTTAAACTTACGTCGGCTTTCGTTTCTTCCCAAATACCAAGTTACTATGTGTCTAATTCCTCCAGCACATAGTAATACAAAGCAAACACCGTGCACCCGACAACAAATCCCGGAAGAATCGATAGTGCACGCTTTGTAGACGCTTACAAACAGTGGAAATACTTGACACATTCTTAAAAATTAAAATACAGCTAGAAATCGTGTGCATAGCTTTCGTTTAAAAGTACAATCAAGTGTATTTACATGCTTTCACTGAGAACACGTAAAACAACGATATGAACAATATTATGGCCGTAAATCATTTTCATAAGCACACAACGGTTAAGCATCACTGATTACCATAATAAAAATAATTGGCAATGAAAACCACAAACCGCTATATGCAAAATTCACATCACTATGCTCTGTTGATATTTATTTCAAAATGATTTCCTAGCGGTTAACGTGTATATTGGCGCAATTAGTACTACAACCGCAGGTAGTAAATTTTTAACGTTCCTTCCATTATTATTTTTATATTAAAAAGTAGGTCAAAGCACGGCTTCTATTGCACATGTCGATAAGCTTCAAAGACAATTCTTTTGCGCACAAAGAAGTAAAAATTATACAATAAGCGGACGTGAGCTGTAATAAGTAGCTTTCTATCTATTTCCAATGACAATACTCCATTATAAGGACAATGCGGTTGAATCGAATTATGTCACAGTTGGGATCACCGAGCGAAGAGAATACGACAAAGTCGTATACCGAGATATTACATTCATTTAAGGAGTAATCTCCAATGCATTCTCATTGGAATGCATGTCCGTTTCTCTCATAACATCATTTGTATTCTCACAACGCGGTGTATATCATCACATTATGCAAAATGCCTAGATTTTTTTCATTCTTATACCTTGAGTCACATATTCCTGGTAGTAAGTTGTTACATATTACGATAACATGTAAATAAATAGCTTACAACTTACTTAATTTAAATCAAGATGAATTTATTTAATTTACTTATCTAATTTTTGATGTCGATTTAAAGTCTTTTTTAGGGCTTACTTGCTATATTTAGCAGAGACTACAAAGTATTAACGTCGACACAGATGACTCTCTAAAATTACGGAAACAAACTATTTTTAAAACAAACATGTTATTAATATGTTTATTGCCTTGAAATATACCTAAAAACTCATTAGACGTTACTATATTTGCTATAATAATAAGCAATTTACTCTCTTCTATTGAGGAGGTCCAATGTACAGCCCACTCTAGCTACATAAGTAAATAGGTATGTAGTTTCCATAAGATCTTTATTTAATTTATCTAGGACCATTCAGAAAATAAGTATGTCTTTCACAATAGACGAGGTATACCTATATAAAAATATAAGCCTAATTGGGAATCAAAATGGAATTTAGAAGTAAATATTCATTTCTCAAAGGTTTCCAATGAACCTTTTAGAAACGTGAAATACAATTGTTGCTCGTGAAAAAGTCCATTAATATTTATGCTTGGAAAATATTCATTAAAACGTGTTTGACCCGCCGCAACACGATTGATACACCTAATTCAATATTCAAAGTCCCTGTTATCATCGTGTATAATTCTTGAAAGAATCTTTTTTTAAGCCGTATTGTTTTTATCGCTACATCGTAAATTGTACTGTCAACAAAATAACACAAGACATTCTTTTGCAATTTTATTTTACGAAAATAATTCTGAAATATTTATATTACAATATTAACGTATCTTTTCGTTATGAAATACATTCTATTCGTTTGTTTACTTTTTTGAAAGCACTAAGAAGCACACATTGCTCATTGGCCGTGACGTTTGTGTACACTAGAGCTCGACCCAGAATCCTTACCATAAACATCTCGACGCGTATGCCAGAGCACTTCATAATCAATTTGCTAAGCATATACATGTATTAAGTGTTGAAATTCAAATATTTATCTTCAGTTCCCAGGCGCAAGCGCAACCGACCGTTGACCTGCGCCCGCGCTCATGGGTGAGAATGCGTCTGCTTTCTGTATACGGACGCGCGCAGACAACAATCAAGACAGGTTTTAGTTGTTTGCGACAAATCGTTAATGTGCGACCAATGCATTGTGGGAATTTCATTTATTTTCTAAATTATAGGCAAATATTTCAAATTAAAACAAACTACGAAATAAAAATATTTGAAATTAATTTTTAATTGAAATCTCGACGCTTTTAATTCTTTTTCCAATAATAGCTGCGGGCGAATATAAATACCTGTATAACAATATATTCGTATTATTTTGTGTAAGCATTAATTAAACGTTAAAAAAAATCAGCAAATTTAATAATTTCAGAGTTATCAAAGCTATATAAAAGTTTTATACATCTCGATTATTTAAGATAATTTAAGTCGTTTACGACATTTTTGTCTTATTTCTGCGGCTCCTCGTACACCGCGCCCGGTCCTGGCTCGCTCGCTGACAACTACAAGTTCTACAATGTTATAATGTGTGTAAACCATCAGAATGAGGAAGTCGTACATTTATTTAATGACTTTGTAAGTAATAGTTATCAATAACTATAATTAACTCTACCACTATCTCCCGCGAATGAAATTAAGAGTTATGAGAAAATTTTTGTGAGCTTCGGTAATCTTAATTGATTCTAATACCTAATAATAATTTATTTTTTTGTATCCACTAGCGTTTATGTAAAACTTTTATTAGTATAAAATTGTCTTATTCAGAAAAACCAGGACAAATTTGAAAATTTTAGTTAAGTGGTAACTGTACCTAAGTGTCAATTGGTACAGCTAATCCACGTCTAACAATTTGTTATTTTATACTTACTCTCAAATATACCAATGAGAAGACACGAGGATATAAGATAAACACGGTTTTAATGAGGTCGAAAAAATATCATGTTCGAGAGTATCTCATGATGAAATTTACCCAACATAAATATTTGTGTGGCGAAAACGAAAGACCAGAGGAATTTGCGACCTTAATCATGTAATACACGTGTTTGTGTTCTATAAAATGTATAAAATATGTCGTACAATATGTAACTAATAAGTGATTTATTTTCATCTAAATTCTTCTTTATAATAAACAAAATAGAAAAATCCTCTGACTATTGCAATTACATAAATATACATTATATATACCTATACATTATATGTACTATGATTTGAACACTATGCCTATTTTATACAGTTTTTCAAGTATTTTTTATGGGATAGGGCGGCAAACGAGCTTACAGATCACCTGATGGTAAGTGAATGCTGTCGCCCATGGATATTTGCAACACCAAAGGAGCTACAAAATGCGTTGCCGGCCTTTTAGTGGGTATGGAGGGGGAATGGATGGGGAATTAATGGGGAAACACGACGCAAGCGTCATTTTACGCCGCTTTTCATATGTATGTAGGTATATACTGCCAAATAGTATCTTCTTTTTCTTCATTTTCCTGGTTAGTTATGTAACATTCTTCTTATAATTATACTTTTCACTAGACAGGTTACCGGTTATTATATAAAGCGATAGCAAGTAGGCAATTACGCCTAGGTAAAGCTGAGTATTAGAATATTTTCCCTATTTAAAGTAATTATCATCATCAGCTTGTTATTATAACAGCATAGCTAAACCTGCTCTATAAGCTAAGAATTCTAAAATTACAAACACTTTATCACTTGACAGCATATTAATGCAAATATCTAATAGTAGTAGTAGGTATTATTGGCTTAAAGACACATTTGTTAATGTAGGTGGTGTAATTCTCACTTTGCAAAATGGCGTATTAACATAACATAAAGCTAAAGTAAAACATAACAATAAAATGAATTTATGTGTTAATCTCAATTCCTTTACCCACTTAACCTTTGCAGACGGAATTAATTATTATTTTGTTTTGTTTTACGTCGACGTCATTACTGCCCTTTACATTAGTACCTCGTAGACAAAAGCTTTTATCGTTAAAAGTATAAGTGCTTTTTAATACGTATTAATGAGGTTACTTGGTAATATCGTAAAATTATTTATGTCCAAGGCTGTATTTTCTTCAATTTGAAATTTTATATAATTCATTTACTATTGGACTCCTATTATTAAAAAACTTTCAAAACCTATTCCTATATTTGTACTCCTACTCTACAATGTACATATACATATATAAAATACAAAGTTAAAGTTAACATATGAAGATCTAATCTACATCTCTTGCTTTTAAACTACCCTCAAACAGAACTTCAGCAAAACTCCGAGTAGAAACAAAGAGATGTAGGCGCAGTATTTTAGAGAGCGGAAAGCACTTTCGCACTGCCTCGAGGTACGTTTGTGAAAAATAACTCTAAACATGTACAGCGAATATGTTCCAGACTGCATCTCAGCCAAAAACTGGAAGAAAACAATGGTTTTAATATTTCAAAGCGAGTTACGTTGCTACATACCCATATGTGCACCTGCATATAAACATATTTTTATAATCTACTTTTCAGTTGTTACAATTAAAAATAATAAATATTATAAATTATATAACGTCTAATAACATACGTCATAACTAAAATGTCGTACGAAATTGTACGAGCACAGAATCATAAACCCCGCCCGCGATACTGTTTCTATTTACAACTAAGAACTTTAATGAGGCTACAATTTACAATAATTTATTTAAACGACCGTTTTACAAGCTATTTGTTTCGTAAAGCCGTATAAATGGCTCCGCGATGTAATAGTAAAAACCGAATGGAATTGTATTCCATCAGGAGCTCGAGACGGGTCAGCGGTTCGCGGGCGCGAGTCAATTTAATTAAATGTCAACGCGGCCAATGCACCTAAAGCGAATGCAACGAATTAATACCACTATTCATTCGGACAGACGTCATACCTACACTCTACGACTTGTCATCGAATACTTTTCAATCGTAATTGGTTGTTGTGTTATGTAAAAGTATTTCATAGTAATTGATTTGATTGAATTACTGCTTCTGATACATTTACATACTACTACGCGATGATTCGCTTTGAATATATTCTTCATAGTATATTTTGTACTACAAGTTAGGTATTCATAGTTTCATCTGTGTTTAAATGTCACACCGGCCGGATCGTTGAACGTTTTTGGTTATTTCTTCTTTTCTATAAATAATAGCGTTACATTTTATAGCCTATTACGTTTCTCAATAAACTGACTATCAAAAAAAAACACATTTATTTAATTGGACAGTTTCTAAAATTAGCATTTTAAAACAAACAATCGTTTTAATTTTATAAACAGCAGTAGGTATAGAGTTCAGAATAATATGCATATCACTGTGGTATCCACCTATAAACTGAACGAAATTCCTAAGACATTTCCCGTCACAAGACTTAATTAGATTTGGTCTAAATGTTCCACGGCTCAATGAAACAAAAGACGAGGAGATAATAAGAGAAAAGAGCATTTATTGTCATTAGCTTCAATTATGGAGGAATCTAATAACGCGGGCGCTTTATGAACGACCCTGCGCAAAATTATTATTTCCTATTAACTGACGGATTTTATAAAACTAATTAATTAGGTATTCTAAATTTTGGAATGAAGTTAGATAATGGCTTTGTGATAAGCCACTGTGCAAAGACTAGTATAGTATACCAGTATTCATATAATAATAAGCCGCAGAAGCCTCCCGAGATAGATGCGAAGGTTTACACTCACGTGAAAGTATAATAAAAATGGAAAAAAATCGTTCTTTTTTAAGTTATTAAAACTTGTTATTAAAATCAAAAATAAATGTCATCGCCAGTGTATTAGTTCTGAATTGAGCTTAGGATAGTCTCTCTTAGGCTCAGTTACCGCTACAGCAGCCTACTTTAAAGCGGTCACTATAGCTTCCTCTCCGCGCCACCCTTACTACCAGCACGTATGCGATTAAGTACATTGTTTTTACAGATACATACATGCAATGACGCATATTGTACTTTAATCTCATAGCATTAGAGACAATTTTATTATTGTGATATAAAATACCACCACCGCAGTGGAGCAGCGTGGTGGATTAAGCTCCATAACCTTCTTCCTAAGAGAAGAGGCCTATGCACAGCAGTGGGATATGTACAGGCTGTGTTATGTTATGTTTGTTATGATATAAAATAGGCGGAATGCTACTTTGTAAAAGATTAAGAATATCTATTTAACATTCTTTTTTAAAACTTACGTAGACATTCGAATTACTATGTATGTTTTCTAAATAATTTAAACACGTGTTTAATATGACCGAGTAGTTAGAACTAAATAAAATCATTTTATAATCGAAATTAACTTCCGTATCCAATGCATTTTTTAAAACATAATTTCAATTAAATCATTTTTTCAAAACGAATTTTCAAAACGAAAAACGAAAAACGAATAAATGACGCGGGCGAGAACAAAAGTTCTATACTGAAACGCTTAAAACGGAATCGAGTTACGTAAGATAAATTGAATCTAGTCTAATAGGATTAACAAGGGTTTCCTTGTAAACCACTTGATTGAATTTACACACCACTGTCCTCTCAAGATCGGCCTGTGATGATTACATGGTTAGTTCATATCCACTTTGTCTACTGTTGAACTAATTACGTCGAGGATACCTTGTTTCTTAAGTAAATTCTCTAATAAAACTTGAAACAAAACTCATTTTCATTAAGACTCCTCAGTCCTTAAAAGTAATTACTTTTGTCATTATTGTCAGAGTAATATTTAAAATATTATGAGAAGCAAAATTAGGAATGAAATGAACATTGCTGTAAATGTATTTACATTTATTATTATCTATTCTAGAAAAGAGAATTCTTAAAACTTCATATTAAATATTATAATAATTCATATTAAATATTAATATGACATATTTTTGTATTAAATTTGGCTTAGCTGATGATTAGCCCGCACTGTGTGTGTGTACCGATGATACATGACACCCGAGCTATAGGGGCGCAAATATGTTGCGTAATTTATAACTAGTGTTTGTCTATTGGTTACTATTCAGCCGTAATTCACAAAATGTTTAAATTTTAAATTATGTTGAGGGCCATACGTACAACAGTTTGATACTGTTGGTTTTTAGTTTTGAATTTTGTATTTTTTTTTCTACCTATTCACGTTAATTTTAATGGATGTCTTAGCATCTTAACAATCATGACAAGAAAAAGTTTCTTTTTAATTTAGTTCATAGTTTTTGATTAGAATTAAAAACAAACAAGTAACAAACAGCCGGCAACCGCTATGAATTCTAATCACCAAAGAAAATTTGACGCGTGAAGCACGTCGTAAAAATTGTTACATTTTATGAGCTTCGTCGGACATTACATTTTTTTTCCCCAAAATAAAATGAGACGCAATATTTTTCCCTTTTCCGGCAAATTAAA
>DVVJ01001438.1:0-11389 GCA_018234505.1 Junonia neildi neildi
CTGGTCATAGACCCTCGCGTCCCTCTCCGCCAGGATGTCCAACGGCGGAAAGCACGCCAGAAGGGTCGCCGCCTCGATTAATAATATGCTTATTGCACTCATACGAAGATATATGTTTTAATTTCTAACTAAGGCGCACTTAAAAAAACGTATAATTATCCATACCAATCAAACATATACTGGATGTCCCAGAAAGTGTGGTACACACCCTGTATATACTCAAATAACATATCCCTTCGTAGTAAGTCGGGTAAAAAAAACGAACTCACATACAAAATAATTTGATTAACTATATAAATCGTGTGGGAAGTCGATCTCAGAGCGATCGCTGCACGATTTATAAGCCGAGTTATTTGTTTTACGTCAGATATCGATGTACGAGATTTTGTCTATTTTTAGTTCGACACGCGTCCGAACTGTAGGGAATTTCAAAGATCTTCAAAGGTATCGGTACATTAGAATGGTGTTTATTGAAATTAAATTATGCTGCTATCTTGTAATAAAAGTTTTATTGATTTCTTTTTCTTGTGTGTTTCATGTCAGTGGCACCTTCTTGCATTGCATAGTATCATTATTTCCTTATGATCGATGATACTCGTATATGTATAGTAAATAAATATACGGAATACCGATTATATTTAAGTTTTATAGTCTTTTTTCACTTTTGGGTCGTTGTTAACTGTAATAAAAATGAGATTATTAAATGTACTAATAACTTAACCCAGTTCTATACAGAAATTTAATTACAAAATGAACTAATAATACAAAATCTTCTTGTTGAACTATATATATTTTTTCAAACTATATTATCATTGTTACAGGTCCACGTCCAATGCACTGAAAACAAACGAAGAAAATGACAGAAGATGGTGTCACGTGATAGTATAGTAAAAACAGTGAAATAAAGCATTTTCTATTAGATTTTAATTAATTATAGTGTTGTAATATATTGTAGTGTTTAAACACTTGTTTTAAATGCGACTAAATCACATCAGATAGAGATCAGCTATGGATCAACAGAGACATTTCCTGTTATATTTATCGATGTAAGTACGAACTATTAATTATTTTTTTTATAATAACTGTTCATTAGAGGATACATGATATGACACTGAGGAGTTTATGCATCTGGGCAGCAATCTGACCGTCACATAATTAAATCGATTAGAAAAGTTTGGACGCTTTTTGTATGCAAATTTCAATGCTTTTACTAAGTCAACTTATGCACAAACTAGGTTTGATGTGGGTCAATTGCTTTTAATTATACACGGTTACAAATCTAAATATCGGTATTCTATTATTAGCTAAAACTACATATAAAACATTTTAATGGTAAATACATTAAAAATGCATAGAGCAGTCCTTAAGCCGTAAAGATTTCTTAGGAAGGAAGTCTATAAAAACTAACGGCATTTAGCATTAAAAACGGTAGCTAGTTGCAGCACTGTAACTCTCTATTTGTTATCAAACATCTTATTATATCCATTAGTTTAACGATATCCCATATAAATTGATATTTACAACTCATAAGTACGAAGCAAAACAAATTATACGATCGTAAAATAGTATAGCAGTTGCTACAGATGTTAACATGGGGTGACAGTTATACGCTTAACTATCATTGTGGTTGTTAACATTGAGATTTATATGATATTTTTATAGATTTATAACATAAGATATCATGTACTTAAAATGATTAAATATCGACATTTTCAATAACAATATTTTGATTAAAAGCATATACGAGATAAGGGTTTATGGCCTTAACTCAATTTCATTCATTCTAAGTGATAGATGTGATTTTTTATTTGTTTTTATTTTTTACGAGACCAGACTCCTAAACTATTCGTCTCTAAAGTCACGGATCTTCTTAATAATCCTTTTTGCGTGCTGATAGAACATTATGGTTTTATTTACTACCACATATTTTATTGCACTGACAATATTTCTCCTTATTATTATTATGTAAAATTTCCGCGTTGAAATCTAAAATATTTCAATTACCATTAATTATACTGTTCAAGTCATGTCAAGTCTAAGTAACAGAATCTAACATTTCGCGCCAACATGAATGCTCAGTAAAAAACAAGCATTATCGTAGCCGTTATCTAGCATTTCGCAATTAATCTGACAACTTTCGTTTCCTATTAGTTTTAAATTGCATAAGCGTTCGATATTTATTGAGCGAGCATTTTCGTGGGCGATCCTGATCCAAATTGCGAATACCGTGTCTTTTACGTTGACAAAGATCTTTCTTATGTAAAACTGACTATCCATGAAATGCTGTTTGTTTCCAGGTTCATTAATATTAATTTTTCTCTTTTTAATACATAGTTTAATACGATCACAATTCAATAATTTCGCTTACTTCAGAAATTATTACCACAGTTTGATGCGGACGACATCACGTCCGCCTCAAAGTGTGGCCAAAAAAATAACTGACTAAATTAACCTCTATCATTCCAAATACTTTATGATATATAATTTTTTTTTTAACATTTTGAGTAACCAAAAAATCAGGAATAAAAAAATTTGTAATCAGTGTCCTTTACCTACACAAGAACAACCTCAACTACGGTCACACAGCATCAAAAGAAATTAGAAATAAGCAATGGTCAGCATTCCTTAGAGAAATGCTTGGGTGTCAAAATACCTGTCCTTATTTATTGCCCCTCCATTGAATCGGTGGACACATTCTAGAAATCGCAACTGTATAAGATTTATCGTCGGGATATTAGGGATTCGTTTTATGCATTGTTATGTCTGGTTGTGTGTGTGGTGTATAACAATGAGTTATGACTTTGCATAATATGTATGTCTACCCTTAAGTTGATTGAGTTTTTTTTTTTTATTTTAACACATTAATACCAGAAAATACTTATGCTATTTGAACATCGATCTTGTAGGTAGGAACCCGATTAACGAAAGAGGTTATAGGCTATGAAATAATATTACCCTACCCTAGTGCTGAATGCGCTATTAACGCCGGCGGTCGCGGGTTCGATTCCCGCTCGGGGCGGATGTTTGTATTGATACAAACATTCGTTTCTGGGTCTGGTCCTTGTGGGTTTACCCACCGTGCCTCGGCGAGCACGTAAAGCCTTCGGTCCCGGTTGTTATCAAAAACACCAGATAACGATCGTTACTCATAGTAGGTAATATTCTAGTCTAAATGTTTACTGGCTTGCCTTCTGGGTCGCGGAAGTCAGACAGCAATCGCTCTGCGTAAAAATTAGTAGGTAACCTGTCAAAACTTAGGCTAGAATAAAGCAGACCCTGGCTAAGTCCGGGAAATTTTTCCCGGACTTAGCCAGGGTCTGCTTTATTCCTGCTAAGAAGGAGAAGATCTATAAATTTGTCACAATATTTTCCCATAGTTAGTTAATTACGTTTGTAGACATAGTACATACCTATACTACAGTAACAGAGGAAGTGAAGTCATTTCAGTCATTATATTTATTACATAGGCACATAACGTGAGAAGGTGACGCAAATTGTTTTAAATATATTGCGTAAAAAAAATTTTGTAAGTAATTTACTATTGTTATTTATACCTGTACTACTACAATTTACATTATTATTTTTTAAGTTCACTTGACAATAAAATTATATATTATCATTTGGTCTCGCCAAAGATCATCCTATTCACTGGATTAAATTTTTCCGGAAAATTTTGATGGTATTGCATTTTTGTTTGATGAAGTAAGCTAGAGTTTTAGTTCTGTGTCCCTGTTCTGTGAACTTTGGGTTATTTTAATCAGGAAAAGTATCTTGTACGAGTATACAGCAGAGAGATTATGTCAGAAAATATTTACTAAATACTTTCGTTTCGTCCTTTCCTGATTATTTTTATTTACATAAATATTTTAATGTACAGTGTCACATAAATCATTACTGTTTTTTCCGTACATTAGACTCCGACATCGATAACTTGGAATTACATAATCATCTCCTAATACATTTATATTTTGTGCTTAATATATTATACAATAAAAACGAACCAAAATACACATACCAACTTACAAATAGAACTACCCATAATTTATTATTTACTACAACAACAACTTAAAAAAGACTTTGTTCTCTAAATCCAAAAGTTCTTAGATTTTAAAATCAGCTCGTGCTAACAAAAGAACCATTCAGCTTTAAAATACTCAGTATATATTTCCTCGACGTTTTGCTGAAGCAATCTGCAGATTTAATTCAACCCTTGTGAGTGTGTATTGTTCCGGTCGAGGTTTCCGCTTCAATCTCTGCGATAGTCCACGCAATTGCTCCAAAGATCCTGCCCAGATGTCGCGAGCAGATAAACAAAACATTTTATTGTCGGATCATTTAACGGGTTGAAATTGTGGACTCGGTACCGAATACATTGACCTATACCGTAATGTTTACTTCTTTATTTTAGAAAGCGAAATATCGTTGTTGGAAGCTCAGAACATATTTGTTATTTTTTTTAGTTGCGGTATAACTGAAATATAGAACTAACAAATATGCTCTGAATTTCCAACCACTTTATTACATGGAAACTGGAACAAGTTAAATGAGAATATGTATTGTTAAAGTAAATACTTTAGAATGTTTATTTAAAAATGAGTTAATTATTAGATATTGTTATATTTATCCATCTATTATAAAACTGAATTAAAAAATTTAAAAATTAGTATCTACAACTATTAGCCAGACTTTTATTCAAATATAATTACGTCATTTTACAAGTTTCTGCAGCATCAAAATTAAAAGAAAGCATGTGGAGGATTACTTTACTTCAAGATTAAATTGAAATTCTAATTCAAACATATGAATAATTAGTCGATTAAATTTTCATGTAACTCCAATATTCCCCAAACTACCTTAACGCAATAATCCCCATAGCCTCAAAATGTTCGAGATTAGATACAAATAACAACGGTGATATATTTAAACGCAAGATTCGCTGGACAGATAGCCGTAGAATTAACCCTTCTCAAGCCTCGACGCTGTCTCATTAAAGTATTATTAAATTTTACAACGCCATTATTTAACTAAAATATAAATATGATTAAGCCCCTGGACTTCAATGAACGGGCCAATTTAGAGACAGTTATTTGATCAAATTATTCCAAAGGACCCCTGTAATTGGACTTTGAATGAGGTAATATTTTGAATAGGATTGGAATCTTATTTAATAAGAATATTACAGATTAAAACATTTTCTTGATATTGATGGCTTAATTTTGATTCTAAGACTGACTAATTTCTAAATTGTAAAATCGACTAATTTCAAAGTGTCAATGACATGGTGCTTAGTTGTTAGTTGGTACCAGACGCGATATAAATGTATTTATTAGGTTCAATAGGCATTAAGTAAGAAAATTGCCATAATTGTCTTTTAACTTGCTACAATACTGGTCGCTGCTGACATGCGTTGACAGACTGAAAAAGCACTGCCAGTACTTAGATTACATAAAAGCAGAACGGCAACGGTCCACTGAGAACGAATTAATTTGCAACTAATCTCCTTCTTTTTGAAATCGGTTAAAAAGTCTTGCCTGGGTTAGAAATCTACCACACTAATGTAGTTAAGTGTTAAAATAATTTTGATTAAAAAAACGTGTAAAATCAAGCAATGTCAAAGTGTCAATAACATTAAGATGGTGCTTAGGCTTAATTGGAGTCGAACGTGCCATCGGCGACATAAAGTGTACTTATTTGGTACAAAAGCCATTGAGTAGGAGAATAGCGATAATTGAAAAGTAATAAAAGAAAATGTGCTCTTTTTATTACATCGAGAATAAAATCGATTGACAATGAAATTGATTATTTAACAAAGGGCACCTAAACCAAACCAAATCCGAGGGGTTGATAAATAAAATAAACGTTTTAGGGATAAAATAAAGTTATGAATTTTTTAATTAAAGCATTATTTCTAATAGCTCGGAATTAGATGCCGTTACCTTATTGGTTAGCTACATAATATTTTCTCAACTTTAATTTTATGTTTATGTAACTATATGTCTGTAGTAAAATAAGGATTTGATATTTGTAACTCTGCACTGTTAATATTAGTAATCATTTCCGAATATAGTAATTCATGTTTTAATTAATTATGGTTTAATATACCTAACGAGGTAATCATAATCAAATATAATGTGTACATACATGTAGTTATGTATACAGTAAAATAATTACAATCATTTTATTCGTTTTAACTTATTACATTAGACTGTACCCCGATAATATTAAAATCGATGACAACTAAAATTCAGCGATTGGATTTAAAAGTTCAATAAATATATTTTTTAGTTGCCATAGTATAAATCTGATCAAAGGCTTTTATTCTGACAAATGACTGCTCAAACGAAGCTGAAACGCAGTTTAGCTCACAAATGACGTTTGAAAGTGATTTACAGCCGCATATAACTCTAAATTGGTGGAAATCCGTAAAAATCCGGTTTCGGAATGAACACTAAATTTTTAGGTTGTCTATAAATGTTTCAACTACTACGAAGGGTTCTTTTATAGTGTTGGTTCATGGTCAGATATAAAATGGTACATTCTTAAAATCTATTTCGGAAAAACTGGTCAGTAATAGAAAATTCAAAAGGTCGATATCCCCAAGAGTGTAAACGGGTTTTTTTTATGTTTTTATTTAAGTTACGCACTACGATTAAAAGATTTTCTACGCATATTGTTAGCGATTGTATTACACCAAATTATGTTTTTATGCGTAAAATTTGAATGTATTATCTATGGGTATTATTTTTATGCTGTAACAGTTCAGCAGAATCAATTAATGTTATATAAAGGTAAGAATGGCGTTCTTAACAATATAAAATACTGAAATTAAAGTAGAAATTAGTGCGAATATAATAATAATTATAACCTCAAAGGACTACATTAATAGTTATCCGTTTAAATAATAAACATGTTCTTGGAACTGCATAGGAGTTCCACCGTATAATATGCAACTAGCAAATGTTCGCAAACTCTTGAAACAAACTTATTTACAAAGCAATTGAATTTGCTAACTTACGTCATATGCTGTTATAGCTTTTCGCTTTATGACTAAGTAATTTTAATTATATTCTCAATTGTCTTCTTAGCCCAGTTAATAAATTTAATTTGTTTACTTTTATAAAAACACGCAGGAAGTACGAAAATAAAAAAGAAAAGATGTAATCCATCGAGACTTTTAGCACTCAGCTAAAGACGAATACTTTAAATTAATTGTTGCTTATAATAGAACATTCGACAAAAAAGACATTTTATTGTTAAACGTATCAAACAAATTTATCTACGAATCATCGGATTGCGATTATGGATACCGCAACACACACTTTCTACACTTTCAATTTCAATTTCATACTCCTCCGTTCACGGATTTATTCCTAAATAGGTAGGTATGTATACCAGGTCTTCGCTTCACTTATTAATTAAGTTAAGTTTAAGTTATGAGGGAACAGATGAACATACATACATACAAACATACATACATACATACATACATACATACATACAGACATACATACATACATACATACATAGCCTGTCAAAATCATAACCCTCCTTTTACTTTACCGTAGTCGGGTAAAAAATAGACTAACAAATTTGTTTAAGAACACGTGGTCCGAAGGTACATAAAGATTGTTTCTAACTACGTTGAGACAAAGAGAAGCCGACGACAGTAACGGGGTAGAGATAAACACACAATAACGGGGTAGAGATAATCTGTTGCCCTAATAAAGGGGTAGGGTGGTTCTATATACAATTATACATAGAATATAGATTAGAGTTAAATTATCGCTGTCTTTGGAGTACTAAGACTCTGTGCGCAATGCTGTAATAAGCTAACATTAAATCTAGGTATAAATTTAGTACCTAAAGCTTTAATTAGAATACGAATTGTTTTATGGTATAGTAGTTAATTGATTGAAGGTATTGTCATTGATATAGAGTTATCTATCTCTCTATAATTACATCATTATCTATACAAATATTACAAAAGAGACAAGATTTGATTATTATTTGTTTGTTTGAATTGAATAGGCTTCAAAACTACTTTACCGATTTGAAAAATTCTTTCTCGAACAAATCAAATTGCTATAATCCGTTGAGAAGTCAACAATTTGACTTCTCCGACTGTTGCTGTTAACATTATTCATTTTTGTCTTATAGAAGTGAAGGATAGGAATGAAAACTTCGGCGAAAGAAAACATCGCAAGGAAACCTGCATGTGCCAGAAGAAATTCTGAAACATGTATGTCCGCCAAGCCACAGTGGAGCAGTATGGTGGTTAAGCTCCTTGATAAAGGAAGAGGCCTTTGCTCAGAATGTTTACAGGCTGTTTCTTTACTACCTTCTACTTCATAATCATCATGTATTTAACAAGCATGAATGTCTATTCCTAAGTTATTGTAAGGTGTGGTAATACTAGAGGCAGCAATTAGACAAATGTTCTTTACATTATTTAGCATGGATGTTCGTTAGTACAGGATTCTACTATTACTCGGAAACGTAGTCAAGGTAAATAGGGCCAGAATCAATAGACATTTCGGAACAGATTCTCAGTAACCAAGAATCACAGGTTAGGTTTCGAATTTCTCTCCTTTCCTCCTCATGTTGCTTTCATCATTTGTTCCTTAATTCAATACTTCTAAGTATTTTGATAAAGGATTATGGATAAGTAATGTATATGTTAAATGTTACGCTCAAGGAAGGAAATCGCTCAATGACCGAAAAAATAGCTCACAACGCGTTGTGGACCCAGTGAAATGTCCACGACGCGTTGTGGACGCAGTGAAGTATCCACGACGCGCACGACGCGTCTAAAAATAAGTTTATTCCTAACTTTCATTCTATTGTATAGAGGTATAATTATTTTCGAACTTGCCATGCCGCGTTAACAAATTAATTTGAAATTAACGTATAAAATTTCAATTTCGATTTATTTATTTCTATTGGCCTGTTACTTTGGGTTTTTTAAATATCATTATTTGACCTTTTTTTTGAAGTTTGATATACTTATGTAAAAAATTATGATTTAAAAAGCAAAATATAACATGGCACAGTAAATTACACTTATTTATGACCTGAAACTTTGGTTTACACTGTTATACAAAAAAGATATGAATGTCCACCAGGCTTTTGTATTCTCAAATACTATAATAGTATATCAACTCTTAGATTACTCAACAAAACAACCGTTCTGGTGTAGTGGTGCTGAATGCGCTATTCTGGTCTTTCTGGTCTGGCCTCGGAGAGCACGTAATGCCATCGGTCCCGGTTGTTATCACAATCACCAGATAACGATCGTTACTCATAGTAGGTAATATTCTAATCTAAATGGTTACCCTTAATGGGACCCTGGTAGGATGAGATTACTTAACAAAAACATTTTGTAATAAACTAACCATGAACAATATAACACAAATGCCTTTTTTTACCGCGAAAGTTAACACTTTCTCCATAGCTAACGTTCTCTGTCATTTTATGTAAATTTTTATCCGCCAGATTCTCCAGGGAAATTCGTTGTAAGAAATGTAGAAAAAAAACACATTGATTTTACCTTATAAGAAAAAATATTTTATTGCCACTTCTGAATAACTTATTTTCAGTAAAAGTAATCAATTTATATTCAGTAAAGGTTATATTCAAATTAAAAGTAAATAATTGATTAACGAAGATTATATAGCATTGCACAAACCTTTATAAATTTTACAACAATTTAGTAAACACAATGACAAATAATTGCATTTTTATTTTGTTGCCAAGATGCTAAAAAGTAGGTATACTTTGTAAACCAGACCAAACCCGAATTTTATGAACACTGTTAAACCGACGATGTCGTAATAAGAAATTAATTTAGTAATTCTGTCGAAATTTCTCACTTGTGGCAAAACAGCTTGCCGCTTTCCACCCTTTCATAATTTTAATTCCAGCGCCTTTCTCTAATTAAAATATAACTTCCAAACGACCCTTTGTCTTCTATTTTAAGCTGTCTTAAACTCCTTAAAAGATTTTTGGCTTTGACACCTGCAATCTGTTGAAAGTAATAAATAGATGAAACAGCTCAAAAACACCTGAAAAAATGGGGTAAAATTCGCGCAACAAAAGACAATGGTTAAAAGGGTTTCAAAAATTTAATTAACATTTTAACGACACTTAGAAGGAAGAAAGAAACTGAAAACGAATA
The DNA here is from genome assembly GCA_018234505.1 of Junonia neildi neildi. Lineage (NCBI taxonomy): Eukaryota > Metazoa > Arthropoda > Insecta > Lepidoptera > Nymphalidae > Junonia > Junonia neildi. Next base: position 10,175 of record DVVJ01001438.1, read on the forward strand.
ATATTTCAGAATAAAATGTTTATATTATTTTACATTTTAGGTGGATGATAAATTAACACTGCACTTTCCTTCTCATAAAAATCTTGCCTCGGGATATCCAAATCACCTTTAAAATCTTTAGGTATGTTGTTCTACAATTGTGATCCATGCTTATGAATACTTACGAGAAAAAAATTATAGATATATAACGATTTTAAACGTAGCAAACAAATTGTTGCCAACTGCTGAAACAATGTTAAGGTAAAGGCACTTAATTCCGCGGTATTTCGAATACGACCTAAGATTTACCAAAAAAATCAGCTTCGTCAATTTATTTATAAGTTATTTTTCATCTAAAAAGGTTAATAAATAAATAAATCCTGTTTAGAATAAAATAAAGATATGAATTTACATTAAACTGTTTTTCGAATAGCTCGGAATTAGTTGCCTTTTTTCTATATTTTCGTATTACATAAGAGATAAGTACATAAATAGTTTAATAATATACATGCATAATTAGATATTTTTTATTAACTCTTATTTCTTTATTCATAGACGAACTTCGTATCGTGAGGGATGGAAAGTTCGGAAGCGAAGTGTCTCACCACATTTGGACAGGACTCGTCGGAGAAGTTTACAGAAAGGTTAGTTCTTAAACATAATAATATTTTTTCACTTCTTCCTACACTTGGATGTTTTACTTTCGATTAGAGTTAGAGAGAGTACTACCGACAATTTTAGTACACATTTTTCTAATAAAATATTAGAGCCTATAATAAATCTTTCACGGATAGTGGCTTAAATAGATAAAAGTAAATAATCAAGAATATATTGTACACATATTCTAAGAATTATTACCTAGGTTGATAACGGTATTACAGTGTTTAAAGTGTGTAAGTTTTAAAGTTATTTAAAAACGGTCAATTTGGCCGCTGTTTGGTAGGTTTGTTATTTAACAGTTTTATTTATTATTTCAAATCAATTAAATTATTTATTTTCATGTAGTTTCGCTTTAGGAAAAAATAATATGAAAAAACAATACTACTAAAGTTGTTTAACGATCAACGAGGTGAAGTATATAAGAAAATTAATAATAAAATAAGAAATATGACCGAAAATCCGCGAATCCGTCAAACCGTCGGATTAAATTTGTAGTGAAATGAGAGCACGTAGAGCCAGTATAAATCTCTATTCTATTAACTGTTGCAACACAGACTGAAGTTAGCTTAAGTTTAC
>DVVJ01001439.1:0-11389 GCA_018234505.1 Junonia neildi neildi
TTTGTAGGGGTTCACGTTAATATTATTCCTTGTAATTTAAACTTTCGTACAAAAACGAGATTTGTTTCATATATCTTTATTTGCTCGTTAGTACCTATTATATTTACTACACCACCACAAAAAAGAGAATATTTGTAGCAAGAAGGATTTTTATCATGCAACATTGTGTCGCTCATGGAATTATTTTTATGTTAACAAGTGACCTGTCCTAGTTTCGTACGAATAAACTAATGAGGCAGTACGAATATAAAGCCGTGGTGGATTAAGATTGTTGTTAAACTATCCCTGTTTTATTTTTAGTGAACCATACCAAATAAGACTAACACATAATATATTAATGAAATTGTGCCATTATCACTCCAGATTAATTAAGGAAACGATTATCTTAAGCGAATATAAAATAGGTAGACATTTGTCCAGACAAAAAGTAATAAGTCGGATAAGAAGAGAAATGCGAATGGAATCCCAGGATGTTTCAGGGGTTCATTAGCATACAGATTGACCCGCACAACGGAGGCGATATAAATACTTACAACGAAGTCAATTCTATGTTAAATTAGACATCTAATCACTGCTTTATCCCCAGCTCTAACTCTTATAAAACCAATCTCTACTTAAATTAAATTCATACTCCTTCATCTATAAGGAATTAATATTTATGACATAAAATACTTTATATCTTACCTGATTTTCCTTTACAGTGATACCATCAATCTTTCTTGTATAGTGATCTACATTTAAAGCTGCATCGGTCATAGTGGCTTCGTCTATTAAAGTCTCTTTGCTATTTTTTCTCGAATGTCTAATGAGATCAGGTTTTTCTGTGCTCATTGAATTACTTGCATTTTCATTTGTACAGTTTTCTCGTCCCGAGTTTCTATCTTCGTTACTACGTGATTTATCTTCCCAGCTTTTGATTTTAAAACACGATATTGGTTTTTTATCCTCCTCTGCTTCGTCACGACTAATTGCTTTATGCTCTAAACTGAAACCGTCTTTGTTTTCATTTTTGACGCATCCGATCTTGAGGCGCTTTTTCTTTCCGTTCCATTTCGAACCGACTGGTTTAGATGTCGTACTGTCATCACTAATACTGTCAGAACATACGGGGTTGACTAGAATCTTCGTGGATTTTGCTTTTCTTTCTATTTTTCTTAGATTTAATAGGTTACCCGAGGAGTCAACATATGATGGCAGTGATGTCAATGACGGTGAGCTCTCTTTCGTCCCCTCATTAATTTGGTGTTCGGAATTAGGAAAGATACTAATTTTCATAACATCAGCTGCGTTTTGACGCATTTTATTGCTAGATCCGAGTGGCCCCATGGTGACTGGTGGTCCTCCTTTGAACAATAGCGCTGTCTCTGTTGGCTGACACACACAAGCTAGCATTTTCACTTAGTCATTAAGTACTTATCACTATTATCACTGACATTGTTTGGTGTTAAAAGCCGTGTAAAGCGTTTCACTAATTACGGTACAAAAACTGTAATATGTCTGGAAACCCTCAATAGATTGAATGAGATACTTCAATCTCTTAGGTATGTGATATTCGTTTTTTCACAAGAGTCTTTATTTACGAGATAAGTACGTACTTAGCGGTATCATGTCGCTACATAGCTTCCCGGCGTTCTTACACTGATATTAAAGTTCCGTTCAGTTACAAGGACTTATGGCGCATTGTTTCTAGCTCAACGGATGTAGGCATCTCCTTAATATCTTTAATATTCAGGTTTGTTCATCGCGAAAATAATACTAATATAACCTTTATGTTAGGGTAGCTTTATTTAGATTTTGTACAATGTGTATAGTTTATTAGAAAATGTTGCTTTTTATTATGAAATATTTACCATAAATATTGTTTCTTGTCTATAGGATAATATCTATAACAAGAAAAGCTACGCAATATTTATAAATATTATACATACATCGTGAGCATTGTTCACTCTTCAGCTATATTCAGAACATAATGCAAGTAACGAAGTTTGGTTCTATAACTCTTTCATCTCCATAAAAGTGGAAAAGGACTGAATAATAAGAACTCGTTTTTACATTTTAGCATATTCATGATTTTTCTTTATTCGATTTTGTAAAATAAAAAGAGCCACTATTAATCCAGCTCGGGGAAATTTCAGAAACTTAATAAAAATAATATACTCTGTAAAAAAAATTAATACAAGATCACTCTAAATACAAGATCACATAAATTTCTCGTATCGCTGGAGGCAGATAAATTTTACAACGAGAAACACAATATCATGCGACCGTACAATCGTTAGCCTTATGACATTTCAGGCTTTTATTACGAAAGCGCAAATGGCTTTGAAAATTTTACTTATTTTTTTTCTGATTCTTTGATATTTCAAATGAAATATCTCATCTAATGTGTTTTTTTTAATTAAAAATATATATTACAATAAATAACAAGCAAATGTTTGGTACACTGTTTCGAACACCATTTTTTAAATAATATGTCTTTTCTGAAAATTCCTCATTTAAAAAAATAGCATAAAAAGTTATAAATTCTCTAAAATGATAACACATAAAAAATACAGGTCAAGTAAATAATAATAGTACTTATACATACATCCTCTCGCGTAATAAAAGCTACTTGACACTGAGAGAGCGAATTGAAAGGAGCCTCAAATCGTACCACGACAAAGGAAAAAAATGTGGTTGGTATTTCTTGAATTAGGATTACCAGAATTTGACGCTCCGTCATAAATGAAAAGAAAAACTTTTCCCTCTGTATACTTTATACTACTCTATGAGTTTGAATGAAAGGAGAAATTTTCAAATAATTTTTAATTTAGGTCCTGTTCATCGTGACCTAGTAAGTAATAACCTATAAATGTCCCACTGCTGGGCAGAAATCTCTTTTAAGAAGAAGGTAGAGGAGCATAATCCACCACGCTGTTCCACTACGAGTTGGTGGATATATATATGTATGTACGTGTGTTCTTCTAACACATGCATGTTTCCTCACGGTGCTTTCCTTGACCGCCAAACACGAGATTTACTTACTGAGTAATAATTTATCTTTTTTTTTTTGTAAACTTTACCTAAATAAATAAGTGTTCTCATCCTTGCGACATACTCGTAAATATACTACTCGTAACATAATAAATATAGATAGATACCTACCCATAAGTCTGCAAACATTGTAAAAAAAAGTTAACTATAATAAAATCTAGACCTATTATTAGATAATTTAAAAAAGAAACCTTTTTATACTATCGTAACACGAAACTCATTAAACCATAAATTTTCCTTTTAGAAACTCCATTAGAGTATCTAGTGTTTAAGTGTATAAAACGGCCATCGGACCTGAACGGCACTTCGCGTTAGCCCCGGGGCTATTTTCCAGTGTCCTGAAGAGAAACTCGTGTGACATACATTTAAAATCTCTACGTAATAGTTTTATGTTCTCGTGTTATATCTGTGAATTAGATATTATTGTAAATGACATTTTGTAATTGTGCAGTCAAGAAAGCTTTTTCCGACAGGCTTTATAGATTAATCCATCACGCTTCGACTTGACAGATATACAATTATACATATTTCAACGATGAAGCCGAAATAACAAATATATTTGTATACCTTGAAAAATTGTTCGTCCTTAATAAAAAAAAATACCTATCACTACATTATTAACATTATGATCAATTAAAATTTAAACTAATTTTGTTTCAGTCGACGTTTATTAAACATCAATTTGAATAATCTAGAAATGTGTATATATTCATATTATTATACTTGCACACGTCCTTTATATTATAAATAAATAAATAATAAATATTATAAAACATTCATATATAACACCGTTTGATCGTATTTAATCCTCAAAACAGTAGCCTTTTAAAGGGAGAAAAGGCGAAAGAGCTCACGCAGTAAAATAATAATCTCGGCTTGGGATTTCATTGTTATTGCCATACATTCGCATCCTTCATAAAAACCCAGACTTAGATAAAATACACAAAAACTTTTGTATCTGATATAGCTTATAGGCGAAAGGAAAAGTTCTTTAGATTAAATCTGCCAACTATATGTAGTTTTCTAAAACAGTCAGCCATTTAAGATATCTTAGGCACATTTTAAAATCACTTTCATCAAAATTGTTTAGTGAAGTCTAAAATAATGATATTAATTACCTAATTGACAATATTTTTTTAATATATAATTTTCCATTTTGCATGTGAATTTTAATTTTAAATAAAAATTAGAATATTTGTATTATAGGATTTATAGGTAATAATATTAAGAGAAATTCGAAAAGACACGTCCTAAAAGCCACATTTAATTTATAGCACTTACGATAACCTAAAAAGGCCATTAAAGCTATTATAAAGAGATAAAACAGCGGATAATTAAGATTCTTTCGAACAATAGTCAGAAAATACTATAGAAATCTCAATAACCATTACCAGAATAATTAAGGCAAAATGTTTCAGGTTGATTTAAAATTCTTTTTCATGTCCAACAAAAGACATTAATAATAAAAAAGGCAACTTTTGTATATTTAAATGTGGAATTTCAAACAGTACGTTTAATTAAATTGACGAATTAATGCTTATTTTATAAATGAAAGTAGGTAATGAAAGTCGGAGTTCTAATTCAATTATCACGCGCCAATGAAAACTTTTTAATCGACGATAAAAGAACCCATGATTGTCAGTTCTTAGCACAGTTTAAAGATTTTATATTACGAATAACTTTGTAATAAAGTTCAGAAACTTAAAGAAGTCAATAAAAGTTTTTAAGTAGGTTGGTACTATTCATAATGCCTTTTAGAACTTAATAAATAATAAGGAAAATTGAGTGTGTCTGACCTTCATTGAATTAGAACTATTTATTTTAATGAACTTCAAACAAATTTTGGTTTAAATTGCACATAACAAGTAAAAGTCTGTAAAACGATTAGGAGCGATTCCTATAAAAACTAATTAAAGTTGGCTTCAGAAATCGGGGTGACTAATTTGACTAATCTGACTAGGGAGAAATTGTAACTGTATACAAACTTTATAATGTAGTAAAGAAATCACAGCATACCGTATTTCACACGAGTTGCTATTAGGAAGTATGACAAGAGCTAGCGACAAAACACAAAATTTAATCTGAGATATGTAACCTTCAGTGTACGTTATGAATGTAAACTCAGACTGTTTACATAAGCAGCGCGTTTAATATTACCAAAAGGTAGGGTGGCAAAAGAAAGGCATACTCTTAGACGGTTTAAACCAAATAAATCGTGAGATTTCATCGAGAATCGTAGCAAAAGAGCAAAAGTAATAATGATCGAATTGCATTCGCAGTAGATAGATTTTTATCAGGCGATTTTCCGAGAACTTTTCAGGCGTCGAGTATCTCAAGGAGGTCAGTAACAAATCACAAGAAGAATTTGCATAAATTGTGATAAAATAAATTATTGTTATCAAGATACAATAAGATATCGCGCCAATAATAATAATTAATGTTAATATTATAACTTTTAATTTAAATCAACTATATGATAATTGCAAAGGTTTATAGGTAAATTAAAGTCGTGGATGATAAAATTTTCATTAATTACAGTAAAGTTACAGACGCGTTTACATATTAATACATGTAGTTGAAATGCACGTGATAAATTCATTTCATTACACTAGTTATTTAATACGGACATAGCTGTAAAGAGTGTATGTGTGTTATTTGATTACGCTAATATATTTTATATTTACCGATTTAAGTAAATTCTGTATAAGGAAAACTTACACCTTAGACTAAAGTCAAATAATATATAATATTTGGATGATGACGAAATGACATGAAGGAACTGGACCTGGTCTATTCAATAAATCCATTGTTTCGCAAATACATACATATATCCAATACGACAAAGATCACATATTTAAAACACCGTGGTAATAAATACAGCTTATTACAAGGCATATTTAATCGTACACTCGATTCAAGGGAGCGTACAGTAATCGACAAGACTAATTGCCTTTAATATTTCCCGGGAAAAACAACTCATGATAAAATCCCAGTAGTTAATTGGCATGCATATGTGACGGTGGAAATATAGAAAATATTTTTCAAACAACAGCTTAAAATGTTACTCATAATTCGTATGAATGTGATACTCGAATAAAATTTAATCTGCTTTTTATTTATGATTTTTTTGCAGGATTGTAGAATTCAATTAAAAAAAAAAAACAAATGTATTTCCGTTACCCTTACCTGTACATTTAAAATTTATAGCATGACCGTTTAATCGGCTAGGGTGGGGATGAATATTAAAATGGTAGTAGGTTTACGTATTGTCGATACAAAATTAAAGCATAAAGTTGACTAAAATGTTCCACTGCGATGCGATAAACTATCGAAGTAATAAAAATCGATTAAATTTTCAATCAAAAGAAAATATATAAATACTAGTATTTTGGACGTTCTTTTCAACTTACATAACACGAATAAAGTATATTTTTGGGGACAAACGTTAAATTAAATTAACTTTATTCTAAAGTATCCTTCTATCAAAATATTATTTTTTTTAATTAAAAATGTGTTTTATTAATTAGTTAGGGTTAAGTTTTATTAATTATTTTATTAAGAGTATTCTCCAACAATACGCTCTATACATTTTAAGCTTCAAGCATTTAAGCTTTAAGCTTCCAAATGATACAAACTAGCGATTTGTCTACCTTTGCGAGTTGGCGGATATAATCACCATCGAAAAAAGATACCTATATCAAATTATGATACTTTATCCCGATAATAAAATATGAGATTCTTTAGATAGGTAATAAATCTGTTGTATCAGCTGTTCGGATAATGATCCATCCAATAGGCAGCACGTGGTATTGGCATTGAAGCATCTTCATGAAATATAGATTATGTACTTGTATCGATTGGGCAGTCAATTAGAGCAAGGTTTAATTGCCGGTCCCGCATACAAAGTCCGCAGGCACTTACTGCGGAAATCAAATTCACAATTCATATCATCTGACATTATTGATAGCTCTTTCCAATTACACGTGGTTTATTTATTAAGAACAATATATGCGGTTAATTTAATGCGGTACAAATAATATGTGATTTTTAGGGTTCCAATAATATACAGATTTAAAAGTAAACATTTACTCTTCATTAACACCAGAAAATTATTATGTATTTAATTATTTACAAATCTAAAAAATCACATAACCTTAACCTTAGTTTTCGTTATTATCAAATGTTAATTAAGACTGACCTTTACAAGATTCCCCAGTCACGACTTTCGGGTATTCATATAGAAGAATTTAATTACATTGAACTAGGAACGAACATCAATAACATATGCAAAAGATTTATAGTTACAAACTTGTAATATAGACGTTTCTGTTAACATTACTGCATTGAAGTAACGATATAACCTTAGGTATTCAGAAGTGACATGTTGGTAAGGTGTTACTTTGTATAAGTTTCAATAATTTTAGGTACCTCTATTCGTGTACTACGATAAAGTTACAGCCTAATCAAACTATATTGTTCAACTAAAAACTTACTCTACCTCAAAGCGCACGGTACTGAATTTAGTTAATATTCACGTGAACTTTTCAAAACCCCGCTAAAGGTTTCGACTCACCAGTGACGTGCATTTACTAGTTTAACGAATGGACGTGTACATAGAATTGTTAGGATTTCACAATAGATTTCAGTATGCACTTCTATTATTAGAAATCTCTCTTTATATTTAACACAAGAATTTTGTAAGAGAGTTAAGTACTAAAGATACAAAACAATATACGGGTGATTTATGAGTTTGAAATCGCCTAAAGGCTCGCCAATATATCAATAACTGTCCGCTCGATAAAATCTATTAAAACAAAGCGTATATACGTAACACTCAACATTGAAAAGGTCGCCTGAGAACAAAAACATTATCAAAGTTCAGCGGTTATTTAAATGATTTCAATATATCGTAAATCCAAAGAAAGTCCCTAGTGATTCTACAAGTTTGATTGATTTATTACATTTCTTCAAATGTACTTACAAAATCAAATCGAATAAAAGTTATTTTGTAGAAACGAAAAAAAATATATATGATGCCAGAATACAAAAGACCATATCTTTAATATTCACATAGTTTCAGTTTTACATGCAACTATAATTCATCGATATATTTTTTTCTGAGTATTCTTTTCTCTCCTGACGACATGCATTCTATTCATCTTAATTATTTTATATAAAGCACTCTACGTTTGATAAAATTTAAATTTAAAGCAGTTCTTATTTAATAGATATTCTAAAGTTGTTGAAAAAAAATATAATTAAGAATGTAAATAGTTACCTACGCAGTACATTAACAACACATCTATCATCATATTTAAATTACGCTTATATTAATTTAATTCATTCGAAATTCTAACAATAATAGATAGAAAATTCGCCATTAGAAATTAATCGTTCCGATAACTAAAGCCGATAATCTTATGGAAGGGCTAAGTTTTAAACTACCCTAAATCATTTTCGGCGAACCCAATCGAATTACTGAGTCAGTTATCGTATATTATAATTTTATTGAAAATTTAAATTAAATTTGCTAGGATTAGAAGATAAATTGATGGGCGAAACTTAACTTTTAAATTAACATTGTAAGTGTATATAGAAATCCTTTGTTTTACTAATGAGCATTTCGGCTCGTCATTGCTTTTTAATTGAACCAATTTGTAACTCGGCGGAGTTTGTTTGAGCTGACAGAAAGATGAATATTAGGATAAAATTCAGTTTGGTAGAGAAACTAAAAGCTGTACTTAGTTCGTGTCTCGGATGTCCTCGTCCTTGACAAATGGAATGTTCTCGATCTTCACTTTAAAATTACGTTTTCTAACGGGTTAATAAAACGATAACTTGTAATATTGTGCCAAAAATAGGTGAACACTTTACGAAAAAAATTAAACGTCAGTAGAAAACTGCCTAAATATCATTTGTATGAAACGTAAATGAACTCGTATTTATTAAGATTTAATTATTTTCGAATACATTTTTATTTATGACCGCATGATCGGTTTTGTTCAAAAATATATAGTTTGAAATCAAGTATAAACATAGGACTAGATTAAAAAAAGTTTTATAGTACGTAAATCAGTAGTAAACAGTTAACTGAAACTAAAACTTCCTTCATGTCATCTCCGCGGAAAATTACTTCAACGAAGTTTGTCCGATGCTCTTGATTGTGTTGTTATGAAGATTTAGGGTCCCCTGTGTAAATAAATTCTCCTACGCTCTAACATTAACTTGATTTATAAGCACTTTGTTGTCCATCGAAGGACGCGCAAATAGGCAAATTAAAATCCGAACTTGTATGCCCTATGGAAACAAAAGTACATTTAGTTATATAAGTTGTAAAGAACATAAAGTGGAAGATAGAGGCCCCTGGGAAATAATCAACTATATTTAAAACATTGGAAGAATTGAGACAGATTTACAGTTACCCAATAATCCTAATCCTAAAAATAATAAAATTGATGGCAGACGGACACAAAGATCGTTATAACTAGAGACCGGATTATATGCAACATAAAATGGTCATTATATGCATGGAGATATGCACGAAAAATACCCGAAATATGCACCAACAATGGCGAAATATGCAAGAATGCAAATGCGTATAATTTTTACCAACAAAATTGGTACAATTACCGATAAAATAAAAGTAAAGGCCCACAATTTTCTTGAGTTGCGACCATAAAAAGGTCCAGGAAATACATTTTGGTGACGACATTAGTGCCAAGCTAAAAAAAAGGTCTTTAACCAAAACATTCAGAAATGCAAGGCAAAAACGTCGAAAATATGCATTTTACCCTTGATTTTTAGGTCAAACATGCAATTAAAGCCGAAAAAAATGGCTAAAATACACAATTTTTCCACAAAATGCCTGAAATATGCATTATTCCCAAAAAGTGGCAGAAATAGGCACATGCATATAATCCGGTCTCTAGTAATAGTCATTTTCAGTTTTTATTCTTTTAGGCTTTTAAAGTGTATATGTTTTCATGTAGCTCTATTATGTATTGGACAGGTTAAATATAGTATTTTTTTAAATTTGAGTTTAGATTATAAAGTATTTTCAATTTACAAAATTTATGACTATGAAGTTTTTATATAATAATTGTATGTTACTTATTTACTATTCAAAAACAATATGAACTAAATACTGAATTAGTTTGATTGTCTAGAAATAGCCGAAACAAAAACATTCTGTTTAAAAATTTAACATTAATACTTTAACAAGTGTTTCTAAGAATGTTTTACACATAATAGTCAGAGTTACACCATATTTTGCAATGTTTACATGCTAAATATATACTTGGTCATTTCTAAATAAAAAATCAGGTTTTAATAAGTATCTAATTTACCTCTATATCTCCAGTATCTGAATCTTGCAAACGCGAAATCCTTCTCTTCGGGATCACCAGAAAATGTACCGGTGCTTGCGGCGCTATATCATTGAACGCTAGACACAACTCATCTTCATATATAATGTCCGCTTTAATCTCTTTCGATATTATTTTATCGAAAATCGTAGGACCAGAAGAAACCTCCGCATTTTGAGCGCGTTTCACCTCATCACTATAAGGTCTTCTCACAGCAACCGCCGCACCTCGTGATAAATCGTATATATTTGTCGGATAACTCTTCTTTAATCTAAACTTTAGAGCACGTTGAAAAACTTTGTTAAGCATTTTCGTTTTTGAAAAAACGGAATCAACAAAATCTCATCCTAACTTCGATAGAATGCGGCGCGATTTGAAAAAATTCTTATTTTGACATTTATCTGAAGGTTAACCGCATTCCTGAGTTGTTTCGTTTTTATGCTATGCATGGGAGGCTTTTTAGCCATAGCATTAAAAATAGATATCTATCTATCTGTAGATAGATATCTGTCATGAAAATAGATATCTATTTAAATATTTTTGTAAATATAATTTTAGATATAGATATAATATTTAATTTTTTTATCTTGCTAAAATGAATCAGCAATGATCTCGTATAATTACTAGTTTTAAGGTTTTATTTTTTATATTTTTGCAGAAACAAAACGCTTCATTACATGCAATTTAAAATTTTTTTTTACTTACAATTCTTTGTTTTTTTTTTTGGTATTTTATTGTATTACAGAATCTTTACTTTTAACAAGTAAACGTAATAGTGTATTACCTACTAAAGATATTACGAATTTTTGTGGAAAGTGGAAACAGCTACCTAGGCAACAAGTAAACTTATCATCAAAATAAAATTAAATACAGTTGCCCATGATCAAAAATGTAGGGGGAAAGAGGAAACAAAAGATAATAGGACATAATGGGGCGATTGGTCTATTACGTGATAAAAAAAACAATTGATCACAGTTACAAAAAGATGTATT
>DVVJ01001440.1:0-11388 GCA_018234505.1 Junonia neildi neildi
TAATAATTTAGACTCAAAAAATTAATTGAAGTACGTAGAAGTAAACTCAAAACCAATTTCACATTATGATTAATCATTTAAAAGAAGCTTCTATTCTTATAAGTAGGGAGTTTAGTATGTACTTTTGTATCGAAGAAATTATTCCTGACTAAATTATTGCGTCATTGAAACAAGTTTTTTTTCAAAACCCAAAAAAAATATTGTAAAAATCTAAATTTATTTTGGACTTGGCAAAATTAAAATTTGATTGATCTTAAGAACACGTTCTCAAATATTCTTTATTTAAGGACGTATTGAGAAATGTTGAGCATAAAATAAACTGTTAACGTATTAAGGCTAGAATTAAAAAGTTAATTGGTCCTTCAAATTCCTTCTTCCAATTCTTTCAATATCGGTATAAGGTTTAACAATATAGGTTAAGGTAAAAAAAAGAAACATTAATTATTATAAAAATAAAAAAAACATTAATTGAAACTCATAATTCTTTTAAAACTCAAAAAGAATTTCACATTTCAGTTAACCTTATTCAAAAACTATTTTAATTATACGTATAGCGTAACGTCCACAAACTCAAAAAGATTCATTGAAAAAACTAAATTAATTCAGAATTCAAAACTAATTTCACATTCAGATTGTTCATTAGAACATGTTGTCGATTACAGAAGTAGGTATTAATAACAGACAAAAGTATCAGAATAATCCTAAATTAGAAAATTAATTTCTCCTCTTCAAGATTACAACAACGATCTACCTAATTCAACAGATTAAAAAAAAAAGAAAAAAAAAACGTTTCCATTGGTCTAAAAATTCCAAATTCGAAAAGATTCATTGAAAATACGAAACCAATTTCACATTTCGATTGGTCATTAGAACACGTGCTCGATTAAAGAAGTGAGCAGAGACTAACGCATCACAATTTACACGGTCAGCTCGGAACACCGTGAAATGTCCACGTTTCATGCTCCCAACGGCCAAGTATTTAAAGAATGCCCACTTTTTATCCCGACACGTAAATGTTAATCCATTACGATCTTTGAACTGCGTCACAAAAAGTTTGATTAAACGAAAAATACTAGACTTTGATACGGTTGAAATGAGTATACTTTGTGAGTTAGGAAACTTAAAATTATATAATCTTATTAGAAAGAAGTAGTGTTGATTGTATTCCTGAGTTTACATGCTTCTTAACTTTTGAATTTATATGAAAGTTATTCTTTATTCAATCATAATAATTAGGTGTTGCTTAATTAAACATCATATGTTTTTTTTATAAAAATGTAAAATAAAAGGAAAAAGTCATAAAATTTATCTCATAGTTATTTTGGAACACTAAGTTTATTTATCTTCAATTAACATTTAAATTGAAGAAAAAATACTTTAGGAAAATACATTAAACCAAAGTTATGAATCAAATACATCAAATTAAACTTTATTTGCATGTAATAATTATGTAATATGGCGATACTCTTAAACAACTCAATGAATCTCAATCCTTGAATGCATTGTTTGTTTATTACAATTTAAATAACACGTCAATGAAACACCACCATAAAAATAACCTAAATATTTTGTAAAGCTATTAACCTCAAATAAAACTAATCACCGAAAACCTCAAAAACCGGTCACATCGAACCCAAACAAACAATCACAAATCAATCAAATTAATAAAACGACGGGGTTACCAATCATTTACTTCTCACAATCGACCAAAACGCCGAATAAAACTTAATGGTTACAAAAAGGACTCCCAGGTGAGATGAAACGGGCCGCGGTGCGCCGACGCATGTTAACATACAGACTTGGCTACTTCCTTTATAGTTGGAAAGGGAAAAAAGAAAAAATACGTAATAGGTCATAAAATAAATGTCTTGCTAGCACAGACTCCTAATAAGACCCCCCGTGCTATCAAAACGTTTATTTTTATTATGATTGTTGTAAAATTAAATATTCAATTCTTGTTAGAATTTTGTTTTCTTTAGAAGTTTTTTTTTTTAATTATGACATTTTCAATGTTTAATGTATTTGTAATAGGTTACCTACGTTTGGCGTACAAATTTTGTTGACCATCTTGTCAATTGTTTTAAGAAGTTAACTTTTTAGGATAGGTTAGCTTAATTTGATCCATTTCACAAAGTTAAAACTTTTTTATCCTTGCTTACTTACATAAAAACAAATATATGAAAAAAAAATATTTTGAGTGACTTTAATTAACGAATCGTTTCAGTTCCTGTTGTTCGAACCTTGTCTACGATTCCTGAAAAGTTTTTTATACATGGGTATTAAGTATAATATAAATAATCATATATCAGAATATAAAATTTGAATTACTTTAATAATGTCTGTCTACGTTAAATTTAATTACTATTAAAATTTAATTTTCTTATTTGTTAATTTTTTGTTTCCAACGCCTAATGCATTATAAGTATGTATTTAAATCTTCATTGGGCATAAAGAATTCAAGCTTTTGTCATCTTCATAGGGAGATCTTCAAAAAAAGAAGGAAAATTGGCCGAAAATCAATAAATAAATATCCCTATTATATAGTAGTATTGAATTTTAGTTCAAATTAATGAGTATTAAATTATTAAATTACACCAGAAATAAATTTACCTACACCGACTAATAAACTAAAATGTAAATCAGTCATAAATAAAAAGTTAAAATAGTTTAGTGAGGCTTACAACCACACTAAGTAATTGACTAAAACAATCATCAAAGCCTTCCTTGAAAACGCTACATCAAAACTAATAAAATATTCAACTAGACACAAACATAAAGATCGATTATAAATATAAAAGCATCGCATGCAAATCGCGAGATACTATCGACGATTATAGAAATGAATTAAAAACCATCCTCTCATTTCGTATTCCTGCGAAGGATATAGGAAAAGAAATTGTTTGCATTTAAAATGAAGTGATAGAATTTGCATTACAATAAACATCTTAAGGTAAGGCAATAAATTCCCCCTTCTTTCCGCCGAGCGGCGCTATTACAACGATTCTAATGGTTTGCGTTATGGTAATACACCCTGTATCATGCCGACATACACCTGTCCGGAACACTGTATCCGCGCATTGTCTATGATCCTAGAATCGTTTATGCTTTTTAACATTTCCTAGCTGAGAAATTTTTCAGTTCAATAAATTATGGTAGTTAAGATCAGGAGTCTTTAATTTCATACCTGCCCTTAGAGGAACTTGAATTATGTACACAAGTTTCAAACGATATCTTCTAACAGATTATAGATTTAAATTTTATTTCACACATTTAAAATCTAATTAAATTTAAACTACACGGAAAATAACAAAAGTCGGAATATAAATTGCATAGCTTTAATGATTAAATTTTCTTAGCTTCAGCGACTAAAAACTCCTACTATCAAAATATTTAAAAATCCTTTTGCGATAATTTGCAACAGCACTCAGTTTTAATACAATTCAATATTCAATCACACTCTAATAGGAACACTAATTATATTCCCATAAAATTTGATCCAGATTCGAGCCAACCAAGTCAACAAAGGGCGCAAGTAAGATGCGACGCGACCTCATCAACGCGGAAATATCAAACCTCCGGGACCTGCTGCCTTTGCCTCCTTCGACCAGGCAGAGGCTCTCGCAGCTCCAACTCATGGCCCTCGTGTGCGTGTATGTAAGGAAAATGAACTACTTTCAGCAAGGTGAGTTTGATTGACTATTGCACAAAGTTGAAGTATCGAACCTCCGGGACCTGCTACCTCTGTCTCCGTCGACCAGACAGCGGCTCTCACAGTTCCAACTGATGGCTCTCGTGTGTGTGTATGTGAGGAAGATGAAATATTTTTAACGAGGTGGGCTTTATTTGCAATTAAATTCCTCGTAATTTTAGACATATTGGTACTTGACAGATTGTTTTACTGTACTGTGTTTTGTCCTGTGTTATGGTTACTGCTCTCTCGTGAGTTTAAGCGGTTATTTATATAGTCTACAATGTCTGTCACTAAACGGCCTCTCTATAGTACTAACATCAGTAAAATCATCACGATCAAATAAACCTACAAAACTCATATATTTAAATTGTAAAGATAACGATATTTTAATGATAAAGGAATAAGTAGCTCAAAGGAAAATAATTAGGTAACGACATTTTTAGATCAAGTAACTTTTAAATCCAATGACTGATCAATGAATAAACTAAAGTGACAATATTAAAAATACCCTGAATCCAAACAAACCAGCATCCTGAAAATTTCTTAACATATTGTGATCATTTTTTTTTTGTTAATCTGATTATAATCAATAACGTTCACTAAAATAAACTTCTATTATAATACCATAAAGAAAACCTGAAACTTTCTTTACAATTATGTTAATTTTCATATCAATAGCAATCTATCAAAGTCATCGTTAGTAATCGGATCGAAAAGAAAATAACGCAGTACATCAATCTTTTTCTCTCCTTACCTACTTAAGTACTTACAAATTCAGTATTCAATTTATTACTCAACCATGCCATTCCAACATAATTATTTAAAATTCATATACAATGTTTTCTCTCACGACAGCCTATTAGGTAAATTTGAAGTTCTAATAAAGTTGGTAAAACCCAGTGCTGAACCCACGATCTTAGCTCATGTGTTATCCACTGTGCCATCTCTAAGATATCGTGATGATCCAACAACATTAATTAAGAAACACCATTCATTCGCATCCGCGTAAAATTTAACCCGTACAGATTCCCATGCTCCAGTCTTTGGCTAAGCTCATCACGTATGCCGTTATCCAAAATCTCGACCATGTTTTGAAAACGTCCCCAAACTTTTTGTTTCACCTTCAGTCACGAAAAGGCATATTAAGACGTTTAAAATGCATTTAGTTCGCTATCTTATCTCCTTTTGCTATTACTTCACCCATAATTCCGTCTTTCTTTCTGTTTTAGTGTTTAAGAGTCACGACTTCAGTTATCAGTACCAAGAGCAAGCTACTCCTACACCTAATATCGGATTTTCAAAGGTACGTTTTGTTTTTTTTTTTTTTTTTATTTCAAGTTTACGACCGCTCACCGTGAAGCTGTAAAATCAGTTGTGACATTTTACAATGTCTTTTTCAGGCAATGAACGGTTTTATGATGATGATGACACAGAACGGGAAACTATTATACATATCGGAAAATGCAGCGGAATATTTGGGACATTCGATGGTTTGTATATTTAATATAACGATTCAGTTTAAAAATAAATACATTTTTATGACGCCTGATGATATATCAGTATTTAACTTCTTATTGGGCATAATAAATTTACACCATTGTCAACTTCATAACAAGGGAAGACGAAAAAGGAAAATTGGCGGGAAAATCAATTAATTACAGTCAATTTTCGATAATATTCAATTAAGTTAGCCATTCCCTAATGTTAATATTTATAAATAAATAATTATATTAGACTTTAATGATATCAACCAAGTATTTAATTTAATTTAGGTACTACAGTTAAATAGAAATATTATAATATAAAAAATTGAATAATAAAATAAAATCTATGAGAATGAACAATAAAATAAAGTTTCAATATGAATAAAATTGTTTCGGTATTGTTATAAGAATTAACTATAGAAAATATATTTTGAGATACAATCAATAAGTTTTGGTATCGTAAATAAGCATTTCAACGACACAAATATAACACCTAATGTTTTTAGATAAATTTTCGTATATTAAAATAACTTTGTATATTTTAGGAAGACCTATTAATACACGGTGACAGTGTATACGATATAATAGACAGGCAGGACCACCAAATGGTCCAAATAGAACTGAATAGAGGAAGCAACGGCGAGACTGAAAACGTACCAAAGACTAGGCATTTCTTCTGTAGAATGAACGTTTCGAGAAACGCAAGGCGACAGATGAGATTCGGTGACCAAAAAGTAAGTTTAAATACTCATTTACCTAATTCGTCTATTTTTTTTTTTGTTTTGAAATTTAAAGTTAACATTTCATTTCTTAAAATAGTAACTTAAAATTGAACATTTTATCATTGTGAATGATACTTTTTTAATGTTTAAAATACAGTTTAGTTTACATTTTACAATACAGTAGTTTACCATTATAATTATAGTTAAATATTTTCAAGACTTATAACTAAACAATGTAGTTTCCCAATATACACAATACATATCGAGGGTTGAAAGGATAGAGAAAAAATTTGCTGATTCCAAATATGTATAAAAATATGTATGTCAAAAATGGCGCTTAGACATTAGCCTTTCAACCATCGATATCATAAAGATTGCCATTATTTCATAACCACTTTTAAAGATTTTCCCCATTATTATCTCTGGTTAAATCTCTCATTCTTTTAGTAATAAATAATCGTATTTAAAATCAAAACTTACTTCTAGGTAGTATTAGTCCGAGGCCACTACGTATCTTACCTACCTCTATGCAGTAGGAACGAGTCAGTGTTCCTAGCTACATGCACACCCCTTGCTATGACTAAAACTAGGGAGTGTGTCGTGCATGAAGCTTACTAATAATACTCATAATAAATAATTAAACAATTTACTTTTGCCACTACATACAAAAATCTTCCCCCACTTACATAACATCTGACTTTTGATTCACTCCATCTATGTATCTCAATTTGTATAATTAATATAGTATTAGAGATAGTCCAGAAGGGAATAATAATACAGCCACTGTTCATTATACATATCTGTGTTCCAGTTCTCTATACCATATTGCACCATATTATATCCCGATATCGCTATGTCTTCCGTCCTGACATCAACAACCGTTGCTAGGCAACCACCCAATCGTGTATTCCAAATAGTTCCGCTAACAATAGTTAAAAACTTACTTGTAGGTAGTATTAGTCCGAGGCCACTACGTATCTTACCTACCTCTATGCAGTAGGAACGAGCCAGTGTTCCTAGCTACATGCACGCCCCTGGCTATGCCTGAAACTAGAGAGTGTGTTGTGCATGGAGCCACTAATGTCTTTACCACCATACACGCTATGGACATGAAGATATTACATATTGATACCAAGTAAGTGAATAAAATAGTTTAAGATTTTAATTATAAATGGTTTTATAGGGTTTTGTTAATGTCAATATATCCCACCCTTAGAATTAAAGTAAGCCAATTCGAAAGCGTCTTAACACAAAAGAGCTTTTTAGGAATTTCAGGTGAATTTTTAATTAAGTTTATTTGAATCTAAAGGTGTGATCTATTGACTAAACTACTAAAGGAACCATTTTGATTGTCCTTTTTTTCCTTCGTATGCTTTATAAGTATGAAAGAGCTTAAACATAAAATATAAAAAAAAACCTTCAGCAGAATGTATTATTTCTCATTAACCATCACATTTAACATATTGATAAATTATAATTCAAAATAATGTAATAATGTAATTTTAAAAAATCTAATGAAATAAGAGTAATCAAAAGTGCCTTACGAAAATTAAACAAGTATTTTCTTTCAGCGGCGAGTGGTACTTAGGGTGGAAAAAATCCGAATTAGTGGACATTTCATGGTACCAAATTCTGCACTGGGATAGTTTACGAGAAGCTCAAACCAAACATAGATTAAGTAAGTTACTAGTTGTTTTTTCTAGATCTTTCCGAAAAGATTCGGAAAGATCTATAATTAATTCGGTGAATTGTGTATAGATAAAAAACAAGTGAATACAAAGATTACATGTGCACTTAAGAAAGTGCACATATGAAAGCTATAACCTTTATTTCCGTCCGTAATAAAGATCGTCCGTAATAATCCGTAAGAATCCGGTGCGGATCGCTCGTACAAAAATAAAATAAATGTGCAACAACTTGCATTAGCGACTATGTTCGACGATTACTTTACAGTTTCTTCCTTACGACAGACACTTAATTATTGTATTTACAGTAAGATAATTAGAAAACATGAGATACGTAACTGTACCTTAACTTAGAGTTTGCAAACGAATCAGGTTCACTAGGAATGGTAGCAATGCAAGTAAGGTTTCCGCGCTAAATACGTGAGGACGATAATTATGTAACTTCATTAGTTAATTAATAGGCGCGGCGGCGAATTACACACAAATTACAAACAAACTCGATAATGGCAATAGCCAAACTATATCTAAAATTACTACAATTTTTATTTATATTTAATTAAATATTCAAATACAAGATTTTTTTTCGATATTCAAATAAAATAATTTCAAATATTGGGACTCGAAGTTACACCGCTTTATAATTCTTTTTGTAAAATTATTTTCTTTTGATTTGCATAACACTGAAATACATACATAGGAGAATTTTGATATCTATCTAGGGACGTTTACTTTATTTTAGGAAGATATTTTTTATATTCGTTTTTTATAATTTTTCCATCTAAAGACTATTGTTTAAAAATAAACATATCGACGGTTGAAAGGCTATTTAGTCTAAGCACCATTTTTCGACACATTAATATAAATACATATTTGGAATCAACTATATCCAAATATGTATATAAATATATATACAGGGTCTTTGGTGGGTCGATGTCAACCTTGAACCGGATGATAGAGTGGCCTATGAGGAACAAAATAAACGCAATTTGCCTTATACAAAAGTTACACGGTTTTGGAATTATTCAGGTTTTTGTAAAAGTTTCTGAAATACTGTTTTTTTCATGAGAAAAATTAAATAAAAATTAATTGAACATTTCTGCTTTATAACTTTATTTTTATTTTATTCTAGAATAACTAATAATTATGACAAAGTGATTATATTAATCCTAAACCGTTTCAAAGTATTAAAAATTAATATTTAAAGTTGATTATACGTGCACTAACATCAAATTTCATTTATTTTTATATTTATTTTATTTATTTAAAAGTAAATACATAAATATATATATGATCATAACATGATCATAATATATAAAATGTGACATCATTTAAATAAAAAATGTGTTTAACATTTGTGTTTCTACATATTGATTTGTATGCATTTATGCGTATACGCATATACGTGTGTATAATGTACACATAGATATTAACGCAAACACAATCCTTAGATTGAGTGTGTGCGTACGAACGTTAAAAAATTGAAGAATAAATGAAATTAATAAAATCGTAAAGCCCATACTTTATTGCTTTTATCACCATATTTCAAACTATTACTTTTTAGGCAGTGAAAGTATAAGTTTTTGGCCGTTTTAAGTTTTCTCGTCTGTGTTTACCTTTTTACGAATTCTCTAAACGAATACCTACACGAACTCTCGGGAAGTTTTTACTTACTATAAAAAATGTTTTCTTCACACTTATCCCGGTTAATGACTATGCTCCTAAGTTGAGTTTTATTAAAATGTAACTATAAGAATATAGGCAAATGTTTTTCATATAGGTACAGGTCAATGCGGACTATGGGTACTAATTGTAATTACGTATACTATTCCTATTCAGAAACACTTCGAACCAGTAGAAAAATAAATATACGAAAAAACTTTTTTTCTAACAAATTAAATAGCTTAATAGTCGAAATAAAATGCAAACATCCTGTTAATCATCTTCATACCTTGAGTAACGTATTTTATCTAAGCGGCAACGTTGGATATTTTTTTATTCATGTTTCTAGTAGTTAGGTGCATTCGTTGTTAGAAAATATAGGTACATCATGTGAAAACTGAGCTGAAACCTAAAAACGGTCTAGAGACTAAACTACTGATCCGATTGAGATAATTTTTTGTGCATGACCTTGAAATTGTATTTCGTTTAATCAGTTTCAATTAAAACACATAACATGTATTGACCCTGTATAAGAAATCATTTATTTACACACATAGTCTTATCGTCTCACGAGTATTTTGTTATGGACACTGTCCCTTATAGAAAATGATTTTCCTGTCTTACCTAAAGCATTTTTTTGCCTTTAAAAACCCCTGTTTGACAACTACCATGTCGTTTCTACCGTCACAACCTAAATAATTCAAAATCCGTCAAATATTTTAGAGTAATTTATAGGTCACATTGGAATAGACATTCTTGCATACCAACATACAAAACATATTTACCATAAATGTTATCATCATCCTTCTAGACAAGTCGCACAAAAAATAAGTTGCAAAAGCAAAAGAGCCCATCTGAAAAATTGTCCTTTGGAAATATTAAAAATTCAGACAATTCTTACCCCAAAATATTTTCAAAAAGTTCTAATGCGATACAAGTTTTTCCTCCCTTATTTAGTAGTTTCTTGCTCTCGAGGTCTCAAATATACCTACATTATGTTAACGCGGTATTACACTTAAGTGTTACGTAAAAATATGATTGTGTCTGTAGTTTTCATTTCAAAAGCATACCGAGAGAAAGCGACCAAGATGTACTGCGGTGCGTTTCATTAGGCAAATAAAACAAAAAATACTTACGAGTATAAAGAAATAACTGAAATCGTCAAGTTATTTAACAGACTTTAAAGCCCGTCACACGCTTAGCTATAATATAAATATATTTATAGCTAGGCATATTACTATCCATTTTCTATATAAATTTTCGAGTGACCGCACACTCAGCTATAATATATATTTCTATAACGTCACCAAGCTATACCGTAATATAAATTATTGCATATTACTATATGACGACCATCATACAAATGAAGGCAAAATATATACTCTTCAGTGTGTGTTAGCTTGCTATAATATGCAATTATAGTACGGTATATTAATTTATATTATAGCTAAGTCTGTGCCGGCTTAATACGAGACCTTAGCATTATAATATTTTTAAGATACCTACTTTTTAAAATTGTATCTCTTATTCATTTCAAAAGTTTTACTTTTGTCTTTAGGTTATTAGGATTTTGCAGAATGGTCAACAGGCTAATCTTCAAACACTTTCGCCATCAAAATATAGCATGGCATTCAGTTAAAATGTAGGTATTTTGAAATAATAATCAACAAACTAGTAAGCGTGATAACACAGCACCACAATAAGAACAAATGCATTGAAGGGAAGTCAACCTAAATGTACTCGTAAGATTCGTAAAGTCTCCTCGATTTAGGTTGGTAGTTTGTTGTTTTGATATCCAGTTGTCTGTACTGATATTATAACTACAAACTAATTAACTGATTTGTAAAATTCTTTTTGGGACACAGTTGGGAAGCTACACTATCCGATGAACACGGGCTATATCTTTTCAAAAAGTTAGGTATACCCGCACGAAGCCGGGGCAGTTCTAGTTCTAAATATTATCCACCAGTTAAATTAAAATATTTAAATTCTTCTTTTAAGCCCGTCACAGACTTAGCTATAACATATATGTATTAATATACCGAACTATAATATATATTAAAGCAAACTACACACTGAAAAATATATATTTTGCCTTCATTTGTATTTTGGTCGTCTATATAGTAATATGCAATAACTTATATTAC
>DVVJ01001441.1:0-11385 GCA_018234505.1 Junonia neildi neildi
TCGCAATCGGGTCAGCCGTTTCTGAGATTAGCGCGCACAAACACACAGACAAACAGACAAACAGACAAACAGACAAAAATTTTAAAAACCATAGTTTCGGGTTCAGTAACATACATACAACGCGTTTCACTTGGTTTGTTGGAAAAATATTCAATGTACAGAATCGACTTTTCTACGATTATATTATATGTATAGATAGAATATTTCGTTATTAAATACAACAATTCGCCGTCATTACACGCGTACTATCAGCTCTATTAAGAACATCTGTTTTCGACATCCCAGTAATAAGTATCTCTTTTGAAAGGGTAGTTTCTATTTGTTCTCTGTAAGACATATTACAACCTTTACACAACAATTTATGTTATAGAAATCCTGGGGGATCCCTAGTCACGTATTCACGTGCTTTATTTTATCCATAATGTTTGGTAAGTGAATTTTTATTACATTTTGTAACGTTAACTTTCATGAAATTTTCGAGTTTTGAGGTTAAATAAAATGCGTTAGGAACCGGAGTATGTGTCTGCCTTTGAATCTATCAATAAAAGATGACTACACACTTTAACATATTAAAAGAGTATGCTACTATATAACGTTTTAGATTTTTTTTTCAATTTTTGACTTCTGCTCACAGCCAAAGGACCTGCCCCGCGCTCGATGAAGAATCCTCATTTCCTGTACAGTATATGAAGGACTATATCTTTTATATGAACATTGATACTATAACGTAAATCAATCTCTCAAGGGCTCTCACTCCATAATAAGACCTCAACTAGTTTGATTTGGCGACAACACAATTTCATTAGGAACACTCCGAAACAAATCATATAGAAAAAAAAACAAGTTTTTTTTGTATATGATTTGTTCATTTTAAAGCATTTTCTTACAATGAGACTACTAACACTTCAACGCTTATTTGCTTATAAAATAATTCTATCGAAATTTCGATTTTAAATAATAAATTATGATTACTTTAAAATTAATTAAAAACAACTTACCAATCAGATATCGACAAATCACCGAAAAAAGTCAATAATGACCCCATCAAATATTGCCAATCACAATTTCAATATCCTACTATCATAGTATGTAAAATGCTCTTATAAAAATCACTTAAAATAAAAACAAATATATTTTTTTAAACAAAAACCATGTAAAGAACTTCACAAAGCACGGGTAACACTACCTTTAATGTCCTGTAATGAAGTCCCTTAAAGTTCAATATTCAGCTCGTCTCTCTGTCCTTTTCTATCAGAAACTATCGGAGCGAGACGAAAAATATTCTGTACATTTGAGTGGAAAAGTGTCAAAGTGGTCGATTATTTAATAGGAATTTATTAATATTGTTTGTATGTTGAAACCATGTAATTATTTGTTGGAGTTTCAATCTTACAGTTATTTTTATTATACAATCGTTTGTTACTGGTGAAAGTAATATGTTACCTACATAATACCTTAACGGGTAATGGATGGAATATAATATAATTATTTAAAAAATACTACGAAATGAAGTTCCCCGTAATCGGGATTTTAGTATAAGTACTTTTTTTAATTATTATTATGACAACCTTATATTAAAACCAAAGAGTATGTTTTTAATTTACAAAACAATTAAAGGAACCGTTATAATGTATTTTAATTCGGTACTTTAAAAATAATAACATTAATATTTTATGCTCAAGTAAAGTGTCGCCAGGAGCTTAACTCGAAGTTAAGGAAGCCTTTAATGTTTATGTAATACTGTTATGACTGTTTTATAAAAGGTTTTAATACTTCCATTATAGAAGAATAAGGCTTTTCCGCGATTTTTTGTTATTTTTAATATAATAGCCATTTAAATAAGCGAGTAATACAGTAATTTGGACATACTCCGGAAAGCGTTTCTCAATCACAACAAACGAACTACAGTTACATAGAAATAATGTTCTCGATAGAGATATTCTTATAATATATAATTATAACGGCGTTTACACTCTGTCCAAATGGGCAGGGCAGTGAGCAGGGCAGTGAGCAGAACAATAAGCATGGCCGAGTGTAAATTCGACACTTCTCATGCCACTGCCGTTGCTACTCGCATTGACCGGCAATGCCTCGATTGTGGGTTTATCGCAGTGTTGCCAATTTAGCGACTTTGTCTTAGCAACCGAATAAAAGTTTAGTCCCTAATAATGTTTATCATATTTGATCAATCCAAGATATAAGCAATCATCATTTAAAGTTTCAGCCAAATCAGTTCAGCTGTTTTGTCGTGAAATGGGAACAAACGTCAAAACTTACCAACTTTCGTCTTTAAAATATTAGTAACGAAGATAATATAGTGGCAAAAGGGTAATATTGCCAGCAGCGAGCAGTGGCAGGATCCGTGGCAGGAGCTAATTGTAAGTGTAAACGCCATATAACGGTTTGAAATACACTTTACGACCTCTTCTGACTTCAAGTGGAGAAAAATTGTAACGCAAAGCTTTTTAATCGATATAATATAATTAAAAGAAAAAAAAAACAAAACCAAAGAAAAAAAAACCTAACAATAGGTATAACATTTATGTATGTGACAGTATTAAAATAGGGAGCGTCACGGTTGAACGGGAAGCGCAGGCGCAGCAGGTGGTGCCGGGCCGATTTCCGTAAAACATGGCGTAAGTAACGTAACGATTTTTTTAACTTGGCTTTTTATAACTTTTATGTATCATACTATTTAGAATATTCTCTCCAAATATGTATGCTTCGGTTTGGTTTTATCTAAATATGTATGTTTTCATTTTATTTCTAGCACGGTTAGTAATGCACAAGATTATTAGATCACATTTATTTGCAAAATGATTACTATAGCATACTAAATATTAATAGTATGCGTTTTACTCGTCCTCGTATTCCCTAATTTTACTAAAGGTTGTCTGAGATGCTAAAAGCAATAAGACCTCCCTCACTATTCGGTAAAGAAATTAAGTTAGAACGGATGATATTTACTTGGTATATGAAATAAAGTATGATAAAGAAATAAATGATAACATACACGAAGAAAAAACATTTTTTTAACTTTACGTGCATACCTACAGGTACATTAATTTATGTATGTAGATACTTTAAGGAGATACGGTTGATGTCTGGAGGTATACGTATTTTTGCGAGATGCAGAATTGAGTTATGATTTTATTTTTAATAAACAATAATTAACATAAACGTTACACACTCAACGGCCCCCCAGTAAGTTCATTGGATCTTGTGTCGGGGCACCGGATAACACACACAACACAAACACAAACACCCAGACCACGGCAGACATCTATATGGCCAATACAGATCTGACAAGAGCGGGGATCGAACCCGCGACCGTTAACGCCGCAGTCGGTTGCAGTGACCACTGCGCCAACGCTGTCGTCATTATTTTTGACAATTAAATTTTGTCAATTAAATTTGTTTTGTATGACGCTAATGTTCAAGATTGGTGTAGTTTATGTCGAAAATGTCATAGCGTTCTGAGTAGCTAAGAACAAGTTAACGAATGTTGAAGTCTTGAGACACAGAATAGATAAAGTCTACTTGAGAGAAGTGCCATGTTCAACTCGGAAGATATTTACCTGTGAACAAGAGAAAATATGTTATTAGTATAAAGGTAAAACGTTCAAATGTTTCAAAGTAATTTTTTGTTAATTTTAAATAACAGTTATTTATTAATATTGCTTGTATGTAAAAAATATACGCACATGTCTACATAATGTGATAAAACATAATCGTGTCGCTATAAATAATAAATAACTTAATTACAGTAGTGTAATTATATACATTTCATAGGTTTTCTCCTTTGACTACGGATCTCTAAAACCAAATTTTCTGCTCTCATTTACATGATTTCGTCATTAACATATGTATACTTAAATAGGTCATATTTTATAAGAAAAACGTCATTATTTATGCCTAATTGTAAATCGTATTGGAGATTTAATCAATTTTATACTAATTAATAAGAATATAATTAAACATAAAATTTAACCCGAGTCAACAGTGGGGGGTCCACTGTTGACTTTCTACAACTATTAAAAGTATTCATTAAAAATCAGTAATTAACACAAAATATAGTTTTTTTTTAAATATGTACATTTATTTCAGACGGACATAAGTTTTGAAATACACTTATATAGTACAGTTGTACATAATTATGTATTTGCGTATCTATCTATTATTTTAAATGAAAATCTACAACGCGAGCGAAGTTGCGTTCATATCATAAGTTATTTAAACCGTAACAGCCTGTACATATCCCACTGCTGGGCATAGGCCTCATTTCCTATTACGGAGAAGGTATGGAGCTTAACCACCACGCTGCTCCACTGCGGATTGGCGGATAAGTTAGTTATCATAACAATATTTTTTATAACCTAACACAAGTTTTTGTTATTTATTACGATTGTGATCGACATAATTGTCTGAAATACTGACGGTATGTCGATCACTCTGTTTGGCATTTGAAAGTTGATGATTTATTACTCTTCGTCTAATGGTCTTTTCATTTAAATGTTTAGTACATTTGTAGCCATGTACAACTGTTAATTTGCTCTACATCTCTAACACAGTATTAATACGACTAGTATTCATTAATATGGGTTACTTATTAACATGTTTGGTAAAAAAATTTACAGAACTGTATAAGAATACTATCAGTATAATAGTATTAGTATTTGAGATAACTGGATTTTAACCCCCGATTATTAGGTATGTTCCAACAACTGAGCTCTTCGGCTTGAGTAAAAAGGATCATAAATACACATAAACTTCAAACGCTGGATGACACTCATACAAACATCTGTCAACAATTTATTGCGTATTGACGAAGCTGACTTGATGCTGGTAGGGAATTTATTTTACCTTTTACACCAAATCACGGCGCCGTGAATACTACAAGAGGCCACCACCACGGCGCCGTATGGTCGTACGATACAAGCAAATGAAAGCGGCCCCGTGGCTTTAGTACAACTTTGCGTATGACAGTAAACGAGTGGTAGAAAGCGGGACGGATATTATTTATGCTGTATTGCAGACATTTAGAATAGATGAGAAATAAATCTATAGGTAAATACAACTTTCTAGAACGTGTAAAGCCTGCGAACAGCGTAAATACATGCATAAATTGAAATACAGTTTATTGTGAAATATTTTCGTTATCTTTTGGTTCTTTGTAGGTCCAAATAAAATGATTATTTTTACACAAACGTAAACATACACTTAAAAAAAACTTTAAATTTGATCTTAGAATTAAGTTAGGTAATTTGTGTTTTAGCAACCAAAACACTGACAACATGAAAAAAAATATATGTAGTGTTAAAAAAAGAAAATATGAAAAGTGGATGAAGGCTGCTGTAATACATCCATAGTATTTAATACTAAATTAAAATTATAGTTAAATGTAGCGCAAAAAGCAAAACTATTTACACCGGTCATGTTTTCAAAGAAAATAGAAAATTTTAACCGGAAAAGGGGTGAGAATGTTTATCTCTTAACCAGGTCATGCTGTAACACACATTACGTTGGTTTCTGCAATAGTTTAGGATGTTTAAACATGCAAGTTGACATAGTTCGATAAAGTAGGTAACTGTGTAGATAACGATCTTTGAGGTTTACAAACCGTTTTGATAATTACATTAGCTAATACATTCATTACATATATTATTTTCATTGATATGTTACTAGAAACTTGAATAAAATGCTAATAACTATTTTATTCAAGTTTTGTTGGTTCTAATGTGTCAATTTTAGGATGAAACTGGAATATAAGCACTCAAGTGCTTAAATTCAAGTTAAATCTAAACTACTTGAAAACTAACAATAAGAATAAGAATATAATAAATTAATAGAATCGTCGGATAAAATCAAAATATTCTAACCATTAATTACATGACGAGATCATAGACAGAAAGAAGTCTTTCAAAATCTTGTAAGACCGTGAGGTGACTAAATGTAAGTAATAATAAGTATATTGAAGGCAAAGTTTCAAAATAATTATATTAGATACAAATCAAGATGGCACAGAAGGTGACAAGAATGCTGCTTTTCCTTTGAATCGAAATTCCGATTCTCTGAGCAAATAATAAACTTTTTCCTGACAGTAATGGAGGTAATGAGATGGAAATCCTCTATTTTACTCCAAGATGTGGCTTGTACATTGACAGTAAAAGATTACCAGTTGGTAAATGTGTGACTGTCAGTAAAATGTCATTGGTAATAGATAGTAAAAGACAGCTTAGTATATTTACCATTACAAGTGTAATTGTAATTATCATTGTAGTCTTAGTTATTCTAATCTTCTAATGTTGCACTCATTTTTCAAAACAAATTTCTAATATTATGAAAATAAACATCTTTATATTAGTGCCTATCAATCTTGTAACTTTACGCTTCCAATCTCTCTATATCTTCTACCTTTCAATACCTTTGTTTTTATTTCCATTTCTTCCATTCCATTTCAATAGGAGATGCATAACATTTGAAACAGGTTTTAATGATAAGTTACCATTTAAGAAGTACGAATGACCAAAGTGAAACTTCTCAAAAACTATGTACCTATAGCTCAAGTTCTGTTTTACTCTATTTATGTAATTTTATTTTCTCTTTCTACAAAGAAATGTACCAAAATGCCCCGTGTACATAAAATTGCCCTAAAAATTCTCACCAAGCGGTGAAGAAGCGAAAAGAAAAGAAGCTTCAGAATATTTAGCCACTTAACAAGTAACCATTCGTCACATTACAACAGTGATAATATTCACCACGAATTGTGTGATAAAATCGCGCCAATCCAAGCCGAAACTTGGATATATTAAATTCAAAGGCGTTCGGTATTAAAATGTCAACATCTTAAACTGACAGGCCCTTTATGGTGGTTTGCGCAAACTTAGGAACAAAGTATGAATGGTCTGGCTGACATGAATACGATGAAATTGACTTATTATTCAAGAGAGGCAATTAGGGAAAACTCTTACGCCATTCATTGGCTATGATACTTTGTTGGAATCTTTCAATTGTGTTAGGTGTCTATTTAGATAAGGCTGCTGCAATCGTTGATAGTTTTGTTTATGGTTTTGTAATAATCTTTTTTTTTGGAAGTATAGTTGTCTTAATTCTCTCTAAACATACGTAAATACTTACATAAAAGGTAAAGATTCGTTGATGTTCTCTTTCTAATAAGATCTTAAGCTTTTTTCTTGTAAAAAGGAGAATATAAGTGAATCAGTAGTAACCAATCTAATATTTCATATGTTTTAACTTCTTCATCATGTAACGGCTAACCCTAACCCTAAGGTTGCCTGGAAGAAATCGCTATCAAGCGATAAGGCCGCCTTATTGTAGTGTTTATTAATAAGTATTGTTTCCTTCCTTTATATGTATGGTGTACAATAAAAGAATTAAATAAATAAATAAATAACGGCTTAGCAGATTTTAATGACATTTTGAAAGTATTAATACTGTATAGATAAGTAATATCCTGGACTATTATATAGGCTTTTTGTATTGTGAGAAAACTAAGACATGTAGCTAGTTGAAATGGAAACAATTGAGCATTTGATAAATGCACTACATTATACTATTAAGCAAATTATTTACCCCTTTTGGTAAGCATTACCATTTGAAACTTAAACGCTATTCATGTCAGGTTTTCTTAGATTTGTTGAAGTGTTCTTTGAAATTGAAATAGTTTTAGGTATTTCGAAATTTACGTACACTGTTTCTTTTAAAGACAAACGTCTTAGGTGGCGATTTGATAAATAGTCTGTAATTAAATTAACCATGTAAATTAAAGAATTTTTTTTTCAGGAATAGTCACGGTTTGGCATATTTCGTTATAGGAGACGATGAAAGATCGTCATCAATCAAACGCAGTCCACTGCAGGACATAGACCTCCCCAAGTTCGATTAAAGATTTAAGGTCTATCTATTACTT
This sequence comes from Junonia neildi neildi, assembly GCA_018234505.1. Classification (NCBI taxonomy): domain Eukaryota; kingdom Metazoa; phylum Arthropoda; class Insecta; order Lepidoptera; family Nymphalidae; genus Junonia; species Junonia neildi. Next base: position 7,931 of record DVVJ01001441.1, read on the forward strand.
TGAGGAAAAGAGTAGGTAGGTAGGAAGTTTTAATTCGATTACGTATTGTATGATGTAGAGATTTTTAAATTCTATTATTACACAATAACAAGGAGTTCATGACTCAGGAGAAGGTTTTAAGTTTCTCTCATGGTAGGTAACATAGAATAAAAATTACCACTCAAGACGGGAACATAGTAAATGATTAAAATAGACTTATACAAGTAAGATTTTATCGAATATTTACATTACAATATCTAACAGGTTCTTAAATGTTTTGAATACATTAAGTACACGATTATAATAGATTTATACGAATAAGGTTTTATCGAATGTTTCAATTGTAACACCTAACAGGTTCAAATTATTGAACCAATAATATTACACTTCGAATTGAGATACAAACTGTTTTGTGGCAGTTATGTATGTCCAAAGCCTTATGTGCTTAGTCTTGAGCAACGTTAGTGCGGAAAAGGAGCTTGGATTATCTTTTTCGCAACTCGTATTTATTGTTATGGCCCATGAATCACGCTTAATACCAATATCGTGGTTTGGAGTTAGCACATTGCTTTCTAATATATTTTTGTTAACAATTTGTGGGGCTTTGTTCTTGTAATATATTGGTATAATAATGGGGACGATTATTTTAGGTTTAAAATAATGTGTAAATTATAATTTGATGGCTTTTTTTATTTGGAATTACTCTTTAAAGTGCTTAAGATATTTGATCATCGAATTTGGTATTGCAAATATGAGATAGATTTTTAACTTTCGTTGTGTAAAATAAATGGCCCAAATATTATTATGTGCTTTCTAAAAAAAACGTAACACAGTCTGTACATATCCCACTGCTGGGCATAGGCCTCTTCTCCTATTAGGGAGAAGGTATGGAGCTTAATCCGCTGTTCCACTGCGGATTGGTGGATATACATGTGTCAGAATTTATTCTGGCATATGCAGGTTCAGGGTTTGAACCTGTGACCGTCGGTTAAGATCCACGTGTTCGCACCACTAGGCCATCTCGGTTCTTGTGCTTTCTACAGATGTATAATATGCAAGATAATTAGGTGTATGAAATCGTCTTATCTATTATTGTATTTTTGATCAATTGCTGTTTTGAATAATTGCGATAAAGTTTTTTTTGATTATTTGTTTTATTACAGTTATGTGTTTGTTACTTTTATTGTTTTATTTTAGTTATGCCTATTATGCCTAAGAAATATCTATTTCCAATTTCTGTTTGATTGTAACTTTGTAAGTTAGCGATTTGTTGAGAATTTCTCGTTTTGTCATATCATGGTCATGTGTTACTAAACTACTATGATTTGCATTGATATGACTATTATTCGATCATTTGAATTGTCATAACAATGATTATTGTTCGTGGTCAAACATAAATTACCTATGAATTTTGCTTCTAAATTCTTATTGTATTTTGAAAATTTTGTATGGATAAAAAGATTTTGTTTGAATTAACTTTCAAGAGAGGTTATTTTGAAGACTTATTAATTTCTGTAAAATTTGGTCTTTAGACGTGAAGTAACTTAAGCACGAAATCAATAAGAAAAGGATTCTAATGCGACAAAAACAAAATACGATAAAAATCTTATACAATTCCTTTATTAACATTGAAATTGTATTCATTATGAAATAGACGTTACAAGTCGATAGCATCGGGTCAATTTGGTGTAAATAATTAAAAAGTGAAAGTTTTATTAAAACGGGTACAGGTTTGATTGGACTCTTTATAATGTAAGTCTGTTTTAACTTGGGTTCTGTATAGTATCTGGAGACTAATTAAGCAAGTATATCTCTATGTCTTTCAGTACATTTTGACAGTCGCTTTTAAACTGTCACAAATATTGTAAAAATGTTAGCGATAGTATAGCGAATTAAATTTATATAGTTTTATATAAAGATTTAAATAAAAAGCCGAGATGGCCTAGTGGTGAGAGTACGTCGATCTAAAGCGAAGGTTTTATACCCTGGCAGGTTTTATATCCACTTAATGGTTTTATACACCTACATTTTTAAGTGCTAGTGTTTAATTTCATCTCCGCGAAACTGCAGTGGAGCAGCGTGGTGGATTAGGATCCATTACCATTACCTTAATAGGTGAAGAGGCCTTTGCCCAGCAGTGGGACATTTACAGGCTGTTAATTTACTTTTTTACTTTTTAAATATGTTTTTTATCTGTACTTAATTATTTTAAGCGGCTGACTTAAATTTAAGCGGCGTCATGGCTCTTCGATAATTTCCGAGAAAAAGTGGGTTGCCATTTTTAAAAATCAGTCCGTTTCAAAATTTAAATGCTCGAACCGTAAAAAGATAAGGCTTAATTCGAAATGCGGTCAGGTTTGTCCAAAATAATCGGTAAGTATAAGTCAGAGTCACACACTGAAGTTTCTGTACTACATCAGACTCACTTGAGCTTGTTTTTATTATTAAGCCAATATCAGCAATAATAATATATATAAATCCCATTTGAATGTATATTACAGTTCAGAAGATATGACGGACGGACATAGAAAAAAATACAAACAATATAAAAATAAAAACACAATATACAAACAAACGGATATTATGTGGATATATGTGGTGGAAACATGTGGCTAATATGGAAGTACAGACACACGGCCTAGGCTTGAAAAGTATAAAAGGGTTTTATATTGCTTACAGAACCCTAAAAATTTTCAATAAATATTGCAACCAAACGCGTACAACCGATAAAGCTACTTTAACTAATTACTTATGCTTATATTTAACGGAACCCTTAAAAGAGCACTTTTTTAGCCATCTCTCCGTCTTTTAAGGTTTTCTTAGAAACGCGTGGAGATACAAGGATGTTTTTAAATCTGACAAAAATCTGTAAGGAACCCTCGGCGCGCTAAGCAATTTCGCGTTTTGCCGATTTTTTAAAATGTTAATGACCTATTTAACTTTAATTATCAAACATTCTGCATTATTTTGAAATCATATATTTTTCATATTCATATTTAAAAGGTTTTTAATTGTATATTTTATAGTTGTTTTTTGTATTACTTTTTCTTATTATCGCAGTACCTAATGCGATATTGCAGTAATGGTCAGCGAATTTAACTTAATGAAACTTAAAATTTAATTTTATATTCCTAATATAAAATTAAATTTCATGTAATTAGTTATCATTTTTGTGGTTAATAATACATTTATATATTTTTAATTGGGTATTTATTTTTTTACATCTATGATCATTTAAAGGTATAAGTTTTATTAAAAAACTGTAAAGAAAATTAATATAGTATCCTATTTGAAACTAAAAACTTATTGATTTCATATGTTTAATAAAATCATGCAATATTTAATTGAAAGGACAAACTAATTTATCAAAAAATTGACCAAATTTTTTAAGTTTTAATATGTCTCGTTAGTAGCACGTGTTCATTGATTCTCTTATTAACCACAAAAATGATAACTAATTACATGAAATTTAATTT
>DVVJ01001442.1:0-11383 GCA_018234505.1 Junonia neildi neildi
CGAACTAGTTCGCGAACCAGTTCGCTAATGGCATTCGCGGGAATTCGCGAACTAGTTCTCTCTCGTTGGCGAATGCATTCTCTAATGCAGAATAACTTTTATATTCTATTAAATAATTAAATAATATTTTATTTTACAATCGCGGTTAGTTATGCAGTATTGGTATTTATAAGTCATTAAGTAAGTAATATAAGTTATGCAGTATTGATATTTTGAGGAGGTACATTAGCGAATGCATTTGCCAACGTGTGCGATCTAGTTCGCGAATGCCATTAGAGAACTGGTTCGCGAACTAGTTCGCTGATGTGTGGAGGAGCCATTACGTAGGTAGTATTGTATACTCTTTGACTGTCACCGTACGATCAGCTGACAGAATGTCAAATGTCAACTTGCGTCAATTTTACTACCGAATTTGTACAAAACCAAAACAGTGATTATAAACGAATTAATATTTCTTAAATTATTAAACCATACATTTCATTAAATTTATGAATTATATATAGATACAATTTTTATTCATGAGATACGTACGATGATAAAAGAAAATGACGATGAAATTGATTTACATAAAGTAACAGAAAATGTTTCCTTCTTGGCTGATTGTTTTGATAACTCGTTTTCATTGCAGAGTTCTATAAATTTTGTAAAAGAATACGTCAAAGAAAGACAACGTGAACATCATACTTTAAAAGAGAAAAGTTTTTCATCTAAAAAAACCGACTATACCTCACAATTCCAACAAAGTTTGGATTCTAGTGTTAACACTATTGAAAAAGTTTCGAAAACACCGCTCAATGAACGAAATAGAGCAATTAATAAAAAGTTAAAGAACTGGGGTTTGCCTCCAGAGATAGCAGACAAATATGAACGCAGAGGCATTGTTGAGATGTTTGATTGGCAAGTAGATTGCCTCAGTGATCCTAAAGTGCTATCGGAATGTCGGAATTTAGTATATTCCGCTCCAACATCAGCAGGAAAAACACTTGTAGCTGAAATATTGACCATTAAGACTGTGTTGGAGCGGCAAAAAAAAGTTATCATTATATTACCTTTTGTGTCTATAGTTAGAGAGAAAATGTTTTATTTCCAAGATATTTTGTCCAGTTCTGGTGTAAGAGTTGAGGGGTTTATGGGCTCCCAGTCACCTCCTGGCGGCTTACAGGCAGTTCACATAGCAATATGCACAATAGAAAAAGCTAATAGTTTAATAAATAAACTTCTGGATGAAGGAAATATATCAGATTTAGGGGCAGTTATTGTTGATGAGCTACATTTACTTGGAGATCCCCATAGAGGATATATTTTGGAACTCCTTTTGACTAAAATTAAATATGTTTCAATGAAATCAGGTGATGTCAAAGTGCAAATTGTCGGAATGTCCGCAACATTGCCTAATTTGGAAATGTTGGCTGGTTGGTTGGATGCTCAATTATTTATCACAGATTTCAGACCTATACCTTTAGATGAATGTTGCTTAATTGGTAATAAATATTATGATAAATATGGAAAGTATATTGGATTATTGGACAATCCAAAAAATTTAGGCATAGAAGGAGACTATGTGCTATCACTCTGTCTGGAGACCCTAAGAGATGGATGTTCTATTTTAATTTTTTGTATGACTAAGAACTGGTGTGAGAATTTAGCACAAAGCATTGCTTCATCATTTTATAAATTAGGATGTTCTGGTAACGAGCATGGATTGGTGTTAAGAGAGCAGTTGAAGTCAGAGAGTATACTAGAAACTCTGGAGCAATTAAAAAATTGTCCTGTGGGGCTTGATCAAGTTCTTAAAAATACAGTTTCGTTTGGTGTAGCATACCATCACGCTGGACTTACTTTTGATGAGAGGGACATTATAGAAGGAGCCTTTAAGTCTGGAGCTATAAGAGTATTAGTGGCAACATCGACACTCAGTTCAGGTGTAAATTTACCAGCTAGAAAAGTAATAATTAGGTCACCCATGTTTCAAAAGCAACCAATTAATATTTTGAGTTACAAGCAGATGATAGGGAGAGCGGGAAGAATGGGCAAAGATGTCAAAGGTGAAAGCATTTTAATCTGTACACAAGCAGAACAAAAAATTGGTTTTGAGTTAATGATGGGAAACTTAGATCCTGTTAAGAGTTGCATTGAAAGTGATGACAAATTTATGAGAGCCGTCCTTGAAATGATAGCAAGTCAAGATATTTGTACAAAATCTGACTTGGATTTGTATACTAAATGTACATTACTTTTTAATCAAGAATGTGTTAAACCTTCCCAAAACTTTTTGTTAGAAGACACATTAAAAGAATTAGTAAACTGTGAGCTGATTAGAATACAAAAAGATAGTGACAATATTAAGTATGTTGCAACATCATTGGGAAAAGCATGTCTATCATCATCTTTGGCACCTAATGATGGATTGTCTTTATTTTGTGAGTTACAAAAAGCTCGCCAGTGCTTGGTTTTAGAAACTGACCTTCATTTGATATATTTGGTAACACCATATAGTGTCAGTAGCCAGTGGAATAATATAGACTGGTTGCATTTGCTCACTCTCTGGGAATCATTGACAGCAGCTATGAAAAGAGTTGGAGAACTGGTTGGTGTGCAAGAAAGCTTTATTATTAGATGTCTAAGGGGTACAAAACAGCTAAATAATAATCCAAATAAATTTAACATACATAAAAGGTTTGTAAAAATTTAAAGCAAGCTATATAAATTAACGGGAATGCAATTTGTTTAATTGGATGTTTATTTTTTAGATTTTACACTGCACTAGCTTTGCAAGATTTAGTAAACGAAGTGCCTTTATCAGAAGTTGCCTCAAAATTTCAATGTGCTCGTGGTTTTCTACAAGGCCTTCAGCAAGCTTCGTCAACATTTGCAGGTAAGTTTAACGCAAACATGTTATGTTACACAGCAATATAAAGTTATATACTTATTAAATATAAATTTAGGTATGGTCACGGCGTTTTGTCGTCAACTGGGCTGGAAAAATATGGAAATGCTTATATCGCAATTTCAAGACCGTCTTCAATTTGGTATACATTCGGAGCTGTTAGATTTGATGAAACTACCTTCTTTAAATGGTGTGAGAGCTCGTACCTTATTCGATGCGGGGTTTGAAACAATAGCTAGTATTGCCTCTGCTGAATCAAATGTAATTGAAAATTTACTCCATAAATCTGTACCATTTCAAAGCGAAAAAGAAAGAGAAGGAGACGATGATGTGGAAGTTAGAAAACGAAATAAGATGAGAAATATTTGGATCACAGGCTGTTGTGGTGTGACGGCTAGGGAGGCAGCAGTAAACCTTATTTTAGAAGCTAGAAAACATTTAGTTCAAGAAATTGGAGTAACAGAAATTAAGTGGAATGATATTAAATGTTCCGATAATGCGTCAAATAATTCATCTATTAATAACAGTCAAAATGTACTGATTGACCGTTTTGATAATGTTAACATTAAAGAAACATCGGAATGTTCAGAAAGTACGTCAAAAAATTCGTCTAATAATAATAGTCAACATCTAACGGTTGAACGGTTTGATAATGTTAACGTAAAAGAAACATCCGATCCAAAGAAATTATTAGAACAGGATTTATGTGGAGTTAGACCTAAGAGCAGCCAAGTTAATGTAAATGTGATAAAAGACGAAATACAGCCTGAACCTGTTTCTTTACAATTGTCAGATAATATAGCAAATAGATCCCGGAATCAACAGAACCATAAAATAATAACTACGAAAATTGAAATATGTGATGATATAAATGTTGGTAATCGTGCGCAAAATGCTGTTAAACTAAATGATAACACGGTTCAACTAGTAAAAAGTCCTGTTAAACAAGACATACTTTGGGATTCACTTACATTTACTCAAGATATTTTTAATAATATTTCGAAACTTCGGACTTCTGATATTTTTTTATCACCAAACAAGAGTTGTAGTACCTTTTCTAATAACTCTGAAACAAATGTTGGGGTTGAGAATAATGTTTCAAAAACTGTATCATCTAAAGATTTAAGTCTGTTTTCATCTGATGGTGATAGTTCAAGTATTTTCGAGGAAAGTTTGCCATTTGATTTACTTCCACACAGTATAATAGATAGCAAAAATCCTAAAGTTGACAAGCCAAATAATAATAAAATAAATACAACTGAAGAGATTATTAATAATTATAATTCTGAATCAATTATAAACGCTTTTAAACCATCAATATTTGATATTGATGAAGACGAAGATTTTAAATTAGTGTATGAAGATGAGAAGAAAAGTCCCGTAGAGAATGTAGCAAATATGAATATCTCTCAAGAAAACGAAATTGGTAACACTCAAGAACTAGAGGTAACTTCTGTAAATACTAGTTTTATTAGCCCTCTTAAACGACGTGCTGTATCAAATAAACATTATTTACAATCTTCAGCTAAAAAATCGAAAACGATACCATCGCAAAGTAATTCAAAATGCGATGTTTTACAAATAAAAATGAATGGAACATCTGAAAACTTTGTAGTAAAATTTGCGAAAAAAATTGTGAATTGTTATGTTTTACGAGAAAACGATAATTGCAAAAATTTTAGCTTCGTAGAAAATGCTGAAGACGTTTCGATTGTTCTTGATATAAATACAAAAGAAACTAAGGCCTGTACCAACGTGATTGGTAGTAATATCATAGGAAGAAATAAAAATTCTTCAGAAGAAGTTCAAATATATAATAAAGAAACGTTACCAATAAAGGGAATAGCAATGTACTTCAGTAATTTTTGTTTATACTTGGATATCATTTCATTAAATAAGTTTTTGCCAGCATTTAAATTAAAACTAAAGCGATTTTTTTCGAACGCTTCACACAAATTACGGATGTTATCGACAAAAGCAAGCTATTTACATATAAAGAAATGGTTAGAGATAGATTTACTTACGCAATGTGTCGATATATCGTTAGCTGAATGGTTACTGGATAGCAATGAGAAGATACCTAGAATTGCTGATTTGGTAAAATATAATTTTCTAAAGCTTTTATTATCTAGCTTATTTAATGATAATATTATTACTTTTATATGATTATGAATATTTTTTCTCGTTTTAGATAAAGAAATATTCCAGTATAGACTTATTTAATATAGATATATCTATAAATAATAAAAGTAAAACTTACAATAATTTAGAATCTCACGAAAAAGCGTGCCTAGAAGCTTGGTGTGTTTGGAATATTTCACAAGAGCAAGTTAGGTCACTAGAAAAATGCAACTTTATTGAGAAAACTTTGGGTAAGACTATATTATTGATTTATTTACATCTTTATAAATACGGATAACCAATTTTATTACAATGAAAATAAAATATGTAAGATTTACTCGTATCAATTAAAAAATTAGCAGGATGGAATGTTAGCAACTAATAACTTAACATGAAGACGACATCAAAAATCTAAAATAATGGTAGCGAAACCGCAGGCAAAATCTAATTTAATATATTGCAAGTCAATATAATCAAACTTTTAAAATATAGATTTTAATACAGATACCGAGACTCAAGTGTCGAAGATTCTAGCCGGTTGCGAGTATTATGGAATCACTGTGGATAAAGATCTTGCGTCACAGCTTTTGATTGATGTGAAAAATTCACAAGAGATCCTGCAAAAGAAAGCATTTAAATTATGCGGATATCATTTCAATTTTAATTCGTCCAAAGACGTCGCCAAGGTAATTATGTGTCTTTGAATAATTTTAAAAGATTAAATAAAAGTCATTATTAGTATGCCTCGATGTTCACTTGCTCTTAGGTACCTACTCTTTATTTTAATTATGTAGTTGTCCCTTTTTCTTGAACTTGGCTGAACGCGCTACTGCTTGACACGATTATAATTTTATTAATGTCCATATTTCACATATTGAAACATGGCACAATAAATATGTATTTGCTTATGGGTGACCATGAGATCATTATATAAATCAAACCACCACATTTATGTTCATTTACAAAATATGGTTTAGAAATACAAAACAAACTCCTTTTAGGTTTTAGGTATATACAACGGACGAGTAATAAGCACAAGGAAGAGCGTGCTAACCTCCCACAATAGCACAATGGCCAGCATCGTCATATATTGGAGGAAACTCAATTCCATCCTCACTAAAACATTGTACCCTCTTACTCAGCAAGCTGTCATATATAGCTCTGACAAAAGGTTGGTTTATATATTTTCTAAATTAATTAACTTGTATTTAATTTTTTCCTGAACTTTGATGACTTAACTTCCAAAACCTACATAATTAAGCGTTCATTCAGGAATAGTTGAAGAAAATTATTCATGAAAATATCGGAAATGCAACAGCCGTCGACGCGCCGCTACTCGGGGGAGCGAACATGAATAAATTATTTGATTTTCAGGATAAGCCCGTCCTACACTGTGTACACTTGCACCGGTCGAATTAGTATGCACGAGCCGAACTTGCAGAACGTTCCACGAACATTTTCTATTCCTATAAAATACCTTACCGTCAAGGATAATGTTGAACCTAGCGAGGACGTCGTAGAGTTCAATTGTAGGAACATTTTCAAAGCGAGACCGGGCCACGTTTTCGTGTCAGCTGATTATTGTCAGTTGGAAATGAGAATTCTGACTCACTATTCCGAGGACACGGTGTTGACTGGTATTATGCAATCGAATGTCGATGTTTTCAAGTCCATCGCAGCTACTTGGGGCGATGTAGCAGAGGAAATGGTGAGTTTTAAACAATTTTGCATTAATTTTACTTACCCGGTATTTTGAAGGATTAAACCTTTACAACCTTGTGTTTCTGAAAATTTGGCAAAGTATCTAACATAACTTCATTATTTAATTCTGAAAAAAAAAATAAAACATCACAACCACCGTCATTAGGTCAGTTACTCAAATTAATAATCAGAAAATTCTAAAGCCCTTTTTATTTTATTATAATATAATTTTCTGTTTCAATCAATTTGTTGTTTATTTTACTAGAATATTATAATATAAGTATTACTTACATTGATATTTGGCAAAATAATCATCAAATCGATCATTATTCATTAATAAGGTGTACTTATAAATTTTTGCGAATATTATTTTTTTAAATAAATAAACAGCATAGTAACTACGTCGATGTTTAACGAAACTGTTGTTCTGTGAACTCGGTAACAAGCTTACAAGTTTTACTACTTATACTTGGGATTCAAGTTTCGCACGGCTTTCTTCGAATAGAATATTATATTTTACTTAGGTGTTGTAACTTAAGTACCGTACATAATTTATAAGACAAAGGTGTCACTCAGAGTTACAAATTAGTAAACCTTTCAAAATAATCTCTGTATTTGAAATATTAGTTGTGTTGAGAGGTTTTAGAGTCTTGAATTCGGAAAATTCAATTTTAACTAGTTCCATCTATGATACTAGTAGATAAAAGTGGTAGGACGTAGGGCTAATTCGCATAAAATTTACCCTTAAACAAGATTTGAATTGGGTCAAGTATTTTAGTTTAGGAGGAAGGGGGGGGGGTACTGAAATCATGGATCCACTCCGCAAAACGCAAATCTCGAATCGGATTAAAAAGATATTACTAAAATCACGTATTTTCTATATAGGTCGATGAAGATTTGAGACAGAGAGCCAAACAACTATGCTACGGTATTCTTTACGGTATGGGCACAAGAACCTTAGCTCAACATCTTGATGTCAGCGAATCAGAAGCTGCAGTGTTCATGGGAAAATTCTATAAGACCTACCCTGGCATCAAAGTTTTCACAAAAAAGGTCTTGGACGAATGTAGGAAAAATGGATATATTGAAACGTTGATGAAGAGGCGAAGATATTTGCCAGATATCAATAGTAATGTCGCCTCGAAACAGGGTAATTTTTAGACCTCTGAATTGTATCAATATACTCGAAAGCATGTTTTTTTAGCCAAAATTCCGACTTAAGGTAAACTTACTTATGAAACTAGATTAATTGTAAGCTTAACAATCCTTTTTTTTGCCAGGTGCTGCTGAAAGGCAAGCCATAAACACTACTATACAAGGATCAGCAGCAGACATAGCTAAGGCGGCCATGTGCGCCATAGACAAGGAAACAAGCACAGATACAGATAAAGCGCGTTTGGTCCTTCAAATGCACGATGAACTTATATATGAAGTTCTAGAGTCGAAACAAAAAGACTTTACTGCAACTTTAAAACGATTAATGGAAGAAACAGTTCAGTTAAATGTCCCTCTACCCGTTAAAGTTAAAGTCGGTCACGCTTGGGGCGCGATGAAAGATGTTAAGTGATATTTATAAATCATGAACTTTCATATATTTAAGATGCCTGTGATATTTTGTGTATTTTTTAATTAAAGGAATTTTTTGAAAAGCGTTGTTTTTCATTTTACATAACACGAATTACTAAGTAAGAAAAAGTTGAAAATATTTTTTTTTCTTTTCAGTAAATGTAGACGTTTGATTAAGGACCGCATGTCATTTTTTTTCAAATATTTAGCGTGTTCTGAATGACTTAACTACGAGTTCCTTTTACTTTAGTTGTTTCACTAAATAGTAGTAAATAGTAGTTAATGACGATGATGTGTACGTGTGAATATATACGTAAAATGAAAGTCATTAATTATTTTTCCCTGCACTTTTGTAATAAAATTCTAGCGTAATAACTAATTACATAAGATTAATATTATGTACAATGTGCCTAAATTTATTTTTAATGGAATTTTGTAGATATGTATGTATTTTCAATATAGGTATATAAATTAAATTGTCTAGTTGTTTACATACAGTTCAAAGTTATTACACATTTGTAACATCTAACTCAATGTATTTAATACGAATAGCGTATTTTTAAATTAATTTTTAAGCAGACAGATCTTTCGTAAAAGCCGAATGTAGAGTTAATACTTATTTATAAATACTTACATATTATTTTTAAAATCATATCACCTCAGATCTACTTGTAAAATTAATAAATGTAAGTAGGTAATTAAAAGTAAGACAAAATAAATTATACTAGTTGTTATCGTAGGAAAATGTATGAAATACCTAAATAAAAAAGTTTAGTAATTCATGTGACGCGAAGATTTGGTTTTTTAAAGTATCAATTTAAAAGCAGTTCTTTAAAATTGTTTTTGAATTCAACAAAGGCTATAATTAATTCACTTAGTTCACTGCGTATTGTATCAATATACTAACGTGATGGATATGCATATCGCCACTAGCATCGGACGAACACAATACAGCACAAAATCTAATCTCCGCGCCATCTCTTCCGGTTTCGAGGAATTTTCCGATTTTCCAAGTTTTCGCCATGTGAGGCGAGAGGTCGCGGCGCGCCTCCCTACGCGCAATCAATACTTGCGCCGTGCAGCCCTCGGGAAGGCCAGGCAGCTTGTCACCCTCCGTCACGCCAGCCGAGCGACCGACTCAACCCATCCCTTACAACCTCGCAAGCCTACTCTCAAAATGATTCATTCTGTAAAATGATAAATTTTCGTGTCGTAACTGAAGTGGTTTATGCGCGCGCTAAACTGCTCGAGTGTTGAAGTTCGCGGTTAGTGTTATATATTAAAATGCATCTTCATTTCGAAAGGAACATAAATGCAAAATGCGACTGCACGATACTATCGCTGTCGTGGATGGGCAAAGTTCCCGATGAGCTGCCTGAGGTGAGTCTATGAGTTTCTACACCTGATCTTCCCTCTCTAACTAAACCAATAAAATTATTATTATTATTTAAATAAATTACTGAATTACTATTCAGATATATACTAGATACTATTATTATTAGTAGTAGACTTTCCGATACTTATCCTTTTATACTATCTTATAATAACTTAATCTTATTTTACACCAATGTTTTATTTTTTTATAAAGTTCTCTTAGGTTTCATTATTATTCAATGATACGTTTTAATTTGTTGCGCAGATATTTACCTACTTTATAATTTTTAAGCTTTCTTACGATATATTTGTATATTCTTAAAAAAATGTAGCTCTGTTTCTGTACATCTGTATCTATATCACTATATCTATTTTTGTCTCTACCACCTATTGATAGCACTATTAATTAAATTACTGCAGCTTGATTTTTGTGTTTTGTTTGTCTCGTTCTGTTCAAGTCAAAGATAAAACTTAACAAACTTGGCTAACGAATTACTGGTCATTACAAAACTACCTAGCCGAGCTCCATCGACCCTGCGCATTATTACACTACATTAAATTTCCATTATCGTTTAGACTGAATACGATTTGCATGCCCGTAACTGAATACATGAAGAAACGATTTTGTAAGAAGGGATAAAGTAATTCAATGCTTGAATTATATTCGGATTGTGGTATTGGAGAGGCAATAGAAAAATAAATCATTTATTTTTCTATAAATAAGTACATTAATAAATTAAGTAGAGAAATGTTGTTTGTTTGAAATGTATTTGCGTTAAGTAGCCTGATTAAAACGATTATATGCTATTAAATTTCGCGCTATGACATATGGGAGCAAAGCAGTAACAATAAACCGTGTAATCGTGGAACATACATACATACAGTGACATATTGTATAATCATTCGAAAATTTTCGAGAAGACCAAATGAAACCAAAATACCAAATATTGTCCCAGACCTAAATATTATGACTTAGGTACATACGCAAGAAGTAGACGCTTCTAAGTAATTTCTTTCAACTTAATAATTTAATAATAATTAATACTTTCTAGCTAATTTCGAAAATTATTAAATAAACAGATATTAATTGGTGGTAAATTTCCAAGTATTTAGCTATTCGTACCTATATGGACCTCAGTCGCAGTCAATAAAATAATTTAAGTAGGTATAAGTTTTGTTTGTGAGGTGTGAGTGGGTAGGTATATTATTTGTTTGAGTAAAGCATTTATCTTATCTTTTTCATATTAATCGTACAATTGTACATGTTTTTCAAGTCTAAAATAAATATAGTAAAAAAACCCATTAAGGTACATGTTTATTAGGTTGTATTTGTAACAAGTTTTATCTAAACATAATAAGAAAATTAGCTTTGTCTCGCTGTTTCATTAGCACAAACTGCGCAATCATATGTTCTTGTTACTCTCATAGGAGATTCTACAACCGATGTTCTACCTTGATTTATAAACGAACTATTTTACGCAATAATAGTTTTGAAAATCAGAAAAGTAACTTAATTTCCTTATTCATATACATACGCTACTCGCAAAAATTAAAAGCCCATGGACCTTTTTTTTAAAGAAAAAATTGCAATTTTTTTTCGGTGGTTTTCCGACGTTTACTCGGAAACTAGAGATAAATTAAAATTTTTTAACTCCAGATCTAAAATAAGAATCTTTGGGCTACAATTTTCTGGTTTTAAAATAATTTTTCGACCATTTTTTGCAGTTACAGCCT
>DVVJ01001443.1:0-11382 GCA_018234505.1 Junonia neildi neildi
GGGGCGCAAAATAGTTTAATCCGCCACTGAACTAGCGTCTAATTTGTGGTTAAATGGTGGAAAATATATCTAAACCTCGCGAGAGTTTACCAGACGCTTCTTGGACTTGACAGATAAAATTTATGATAAAAGATCAATGGACCACTAGTAAAAACATGAGGAAGATCCCATAAAATCTATTGGCTGTCAAGCAGGCAATAGAGTTTAAGGCTTATTTTAGACTGCTGTTCAATTTCTGGTTAAATAACAGAAAGTAATTGTAAACCTCAAGAGCTGTTCAGACATTGGCACCCAAGTTGGGGCTCATTCTAAACTGGATATTACATTTAAAAACCAGGACTTCCTAATAACCAGGCCATTTTGGAAGAACAGTATAGTTGGCAATCCCGCCATAAAGTATCGAAAATATTCCTTCTTCTTCCCATACACTTGTCTATAATTTCCCCAACATTTAGCCCAATATCTTAAATCTCCAGGGCTCTATCATACGCTCGCCACGCGCTCTACAACGACTGCGGAGGCGGCTCCACAGCAGGATGCGTTCACCTCACCGTAGCGGCCGTGAGCTTAGAGCTGGGAGCTTTCTCCAAAGCTATGGACGGCTTCCAGAAAGCTCTCGCTGTGGCCCAAGCTCAGAATGATAATACGCTGCTATTACAGGTAATTTAGTCGATTGGTTGATATAGTTTTTGTACAATGGTATTTGTTAGTAGTGTGGCTCAAAACTTGCAAATCCTACTAGTTGCTGTAACTGATTTAGGGTTACTTCCCTTACCACAAAGAATATATTTATATCTTTCATAACTTTTTTACCCTTAGATTGTCTGATATGCTCAGGATCTCAATTGGCAGAAACTTTTTTCTCATGGCAATTTTTGTGTAACTTTTGAGACGATGTAGTGTTATTGAATCAAAAAGTTAATTTGATGTAGAAGATGATCGTAGCAAAACATTAATTTGAAGAGTTTGAGATAGATTTTGACTTCATTTGGCTGTAGTATCCTTGGCCAGCTACACCATACCGTCGATTCTGTGTGTATTTGATTTTCATTATTATATAATAGATTTTTCATGAAAGATATCAATTCAGTGACTTTTTTAATGGAATAGGGCGGCAAACGAGCTGACAGATCACCTGATGGAAATTGAATGCTGCCCTCCATGCGTTGCCGGCTTTTTAGGGGGCATGGATGGGGAAGGGGTGGGAAATTGGGTCTCCGGTAATCTCACTCACGCGGCTCACACGACGCAAGCGTCATTTTACGCCGGTTTTTTGTGAGGCCGTGGTATCACTCCGGTCAAGCCAGCCCATTCGTGTAAATGCATGGATTCAAAGGCTTGAATATTCGAAATTACCATTTATCTAAATGCTACCACTAATAGCGTAGTAACTATATCTTCCTTTCAGGTATACGTAGGTCTATCAGAGCTGTGGCGTCGTCTCCGCGACACGGAACGCGCGGTGGCTTGCGCGGCGCGCGCGTGTGATCTCGGCCGCGGTCCACGGTCGACTGACCTCAACACGCGGCACCATCGCACCGCGTTGTTGCAAATGGCGGCCGCGTTGCGCGCGAGGGGGGAGCTCGGGGATGCCCATGATTACTGCAATGTGAGTACTATTTGCTACTGTTTAGTCTACGGCGTGGCGTGTGACCTCGGCCGCGGTCCACGATCGACTGACCTCTACACGCGCGAAGGGTGAATTCGGGGATGTCCATGATTATTGTAATGTGAATATATGTAAAAAGTAAAGTCGCACCTCCTCTTGCCCACATCTGGGTAGAGGATCTCATCTGACGAAGTAAGTGAATCTTTATACGGGTTGCTTGACACATGCAGGTTTTCTCGTAATGACTTCTAGTGATCATCGTGTTATCGTGTATTCTTGCTTACACCTCAGTGAGATGAGTGAAAATTAACAGTTTTTTGACATGGTAAGAAGAAAGAGTTTTTAGACGCTTTTACTATTGCGCTCGTATAACAAGTTCTAAACTTTCATAGATTCCTCTCATTATTCATCTCCATTAGAGTGACTTTTTTCAAACATCATCCACCAAAAACATGCTTCAAACTTAAAGACCACTGAAAATCATCTTCATTTGTTTCCCAGGAAGCTCTACGTCTAGCAGCGGTGGCGGGAGACCAGGGTTGCTACGCGCGCGCTATGAGGATAGCTGGCGACGTGTACCGGCGGAAATGCGACTATGGGAAGGCGCTTAGGTATTTGAGACAGTTACTTTTCGCCTGGGATATATACTAATTAAATTGGTAAATGTTATGGATATGTTCTGAAGCACAATTAAGTTTAACCTTGCATCCAAAACACTAGTTGGCGTTTCGTGTCGTGTGGTGTCAACGTCAATGCCAGATGTCATCAGCATTTGACTGTGTTATACACGAAACGCTTTTACATAAATTGAATTACTGTGGTATTAAGGATATAGTTCGCGATCTCATTACTTCATACCTAAATGATAGATTCAATCGTCGTCAGTCAATCGCAGTTCACTACATACATACATAGGCCTCCCCAAGCTTGCGACAAACATCTCGATCCTCCGTAACTCTCATCCAGCCCGCTCCGGCAACCTAGATAGATTCAATAGTTACCATAAATTCTTCTTTCTTCTTCTCTCTTCACTTCCAAATATCACTTTACTACTCCAAAATTAAGTAGCGCTAATCCTAATTATAGCCTACAGGCTCTTAGACTGTAACAGCCAAATATTCTTTCCACTTGGTAATCTTGGTTCATAATTATAATCAACAAAACAAATTATAAAAACTATAAACCGAAACTCCTCTACCAAAACCTAACAAAGGCTAAGTCACACCACCAAAAAAATCATAACAAAAAAGTCCATAAAAAGTAAAATCCTTTTAAAAACCTCCAAAATTCTTCCATTCCAGGCATTACGAAGTAGCAATGGGAGCTGGTCAATCTTTAGGCGATCGTCTGGCGCAAATGGAAGCGATGGATGGAGCGGCAAGATGTCTAGAAGCTTTGAGACTGCAAGGAAGAATTTGCAATTGTAGACCTTTGGAATTCAATACCAGACTACTTGAAGTTGCTACTTCTGTCGGTTCTAAGGTAAGTCCAAGTTTTTGGATATCAGCAGGTTCTCTACTTTTTTGCCTCTTCGGTCACATGTTGTAAAAAAACCTTAAATGTTATATGTACATGATATACTCATTGCTGCTATGTTACTATAAGATTCTTTGAAAATTTTTGTCTACTTGTGATATTATTTTTTTTGTTTTACTACCAACTATATTTTCAGATGTTACATTTGATTGTCTGTAATATTTTGACATTTAACTGTGAGTCAGAGTCATAACGGTTTCTAAATTTATCTGGGTCTGACTTTGTTTATGATTTTGTCTTTGACACTATTTCTGACTGTCTTTACTCATAACTCTGACTCTGACGGTGGTTCTGACATTATTTCTAATTTGAGTGGTTCTGATTTTTCTTTGTTTATGATATTGGATTTAAGAGAAAATCAAAACAAAGTTCTGATTTTGTTTTTGATTTTCTCTCTGACACTAGTTCTGAGTCTTTTATTTGTGATTTATATTGTAATGATTTTTGTAACCTAGTTCTGTCTTTGTCTTTGATTTTGACTCTGACGCTGGTTGTCATTCTTTTTGATTATAGCTCCGCTTCTAAGTTTTTTTTTTCATCTCTGATATTGGTTCTGACTTTGCTTTGATAGTAACTTTGACTCTAGTTCCGATTTTGGTTTTGAGTTCGTCTATGGCACTGGTTCTTTTTCTCTTAAATAGTAACTCTGATTCTTTTTTAAACTTTGTTTATGACAGTGATCCTAACTTGACTCAAACTTATCGATTATGCCTCCGCTGCTAACTGAGATTCTTACTTTGTCTTTGTTTATGCCTGATTTTAACTCTGATTCTCACATTGTCTTTGACCATGACTATGATTCTGATTTTGTCTTTGATTAATTATGACTCCTTTTCTGAACCTGATTGACTTTGACTATGACGCTGGCTTTGCTTGCGTCTTTGACTATGGCTCTTATTCTGATTCTAAGTTCGTTTTTGACATCGACTCGGATTGTGACTCCGACCTTGTCTTTTATATCTATTTCGACTTTGGTTTTGACTCTATCTTTTATTTAAGAGTTGTATGTTTCTGTAAATATTTTTTGCGGACGATAAAACGTCTTAACGTCTTTTCCGCTTAACGCTCGGCTCAAACGAGTCGTGACAATGAGTAATGCTTCAATAGTCGACGTTTTTGATTTATGATTTTATCACACCAGATGTTAGTACGTCGCGTACGGCTCCGTCTCGCGGACATCTACACAGCGCTGGGCGACAACAACGCCGCGGCGCGACAGCGGCGAGCGGCCGGCGCGTGGGCGGCGCCGGCGTGCGCGAGGTGCCGGGAGCCACTGGCGGAGCGCGCCGAGCCGCTCGCGTCACTGCCCTGCGCCCACATCGTGCACCACGCGTGAGTTGTGTCACTTATAGTTTAGTGTAGTACTGTATGTTAGCAGTGAGACAGTGTAACTATAAGGCGAGCCGCTCGCGTCACTGCCCTGCGCCCACATCGTGCACCACGCGTGAGTTGTGTCACTTGTAGTGAGTGTAGTGTATGTTAGCAGTGAGACAGTGTAACTATAAGGCGAGCCACTGGCGAAGCGTGCCGATAGTTTCACGAGCAGCTCGTGAAACTACTGGTCTTGTTTTTTAGGGTTTGTCGGGACTTTCCGGCATACTTCTTAAGAAGTATGCTGATTTTTTAAGGAGTGTCCTCTTTTAACACAAAAATAACCAATTGAAAATTTTCCCTTATCCCAATATGTCCTCCTGAATCCCAATATCCCAATATGAACGCTGTATATTTGAATTTTGTCTTCTTTATCCTGTTTTTAAATTCTATCCAAGTTTTAGAATTCAGAGATAGCCATCCCTACATAGCCTAAACTAAATCCTCTTCCATTACAGCTGCATGCCGGAGTCCTAGTCTTAACGCTCAACCCGCAGCTCAGGCGGTGCTGAGTGGGCCTCTTAATACTATTGTTTTTTTATAGGATAGAGGTCAAACGATCTGAAAGTCATTGTCAAGATTTTTTACAGCAGTGTACAGCATTCTCCTCTCGCATTTCAGCTGCATGCCGGAGTCCTGGTCTCGTCGCTCCACCCGCAGCTCAGGGGGGGCAGAGTGCGCGGAGTGCGCGTCCCCCCGCGCGCCGCGCGCCCCGCCCCCCGCGCCGCCCGCGCCGCGCAGCCTGCCGTCACAGGTTGTGAGTATACTGGGGACTGATTGTAGTTTGAACTTAGGACTTGCTTGAAACAAAACAATGAAAGACACGAAGAATTTGTCGTCTGAAGTGATATTGGGAAGTAATTGTACTTTTAACTTATTGTTAATCCGGTATAGCTGATAGATCACCATATTTTTTTTTCAGGATTTCCCGTTCGGCACTCCCCCAACTCTCCGCGAATCCGACTTGAACTCTGTCCTCTCCGACCACAGCAGCCAGCAAGCCACGTCCAGCGTTTAATTTTAATCTTTACACGTTTTTAACGTATATTCCGAAATAAATGTTCCGACAATGAGGTTTCCGAAACAGTACATCACTAGTCATAGTTTATGGCATTGACATTTCATATGTCAAATGACGTGAACTAGTGTAATGCGAGGTATCATTAAGATTAACTATAGTGTTGGACTGTATTTCGGATTTTAACATCATAAAATGTAGATAGTATCTATAATTATCTGGTAGGCCAATTTTAATGATATTTCGAATTAGTGTTGTTAAAAATCAATGTAATCGTAATGAAAAAAATGTACAATATTCGGGATTAGGTATAATCCAAATCACAAAACTTGAATGATCTGAACTTTGCGCATTACGCTGCGCAGAACAAAACATTAGCTATCTACCAATCAGAGTCGAGATTACTGCGACGGACGTGCGCTAATTACCAATACAATATTATAACATAACTTAATGCGAGATGTTATTAAAACTGAATGCGAGATTATATTTCGGAATATACATTAAAAATGCTTTTCTTAACTCGCTTGTCCAGACGCTTATTAATTCCTAAGTATTAAGTGTTACCATGAGCAATGCTTTGACATAAGGTTCTTTTTAAGGTACAGTGCTTATAAAACATAGAAAATTTCCTTTTTTTTCTTACAATCATGACATTATCTACTACAGGACATCAATCAATAATATAGGAAATCAGGATTAATATCTAAAAGCTCTGATCATTTAAGCATCATTTAATAGGAATTGAAAAATAGAAATAAAATTTTATTTTATTGCTAATATAAAAATATACACTCCATTTCCATGAAGGCATAATTTTTCGGACAATTCATGGCGTGAAAAAAATATTAAAATTAAATAAGAATATCTTATCTTTAGACTATAGATAGATATCAACCTTGTTGTTTTTTTTTTGCAAATGACATTTATGTTATTGGATCAAAATGCTTGAACCCAGGGCCGAACCGAAAATTAATAAAAATATCTTTGCTCGTACACTGATGTATAAAAGTGTTATCAAAAAATAATAAAATATACAAAAATGTCTTGGGCAAATCTGAACAAGATCACTTATTTTCAAATAATGCTAAATATATGGTGAAAATGTTAGATAAAGACATTTTAAAGTTATAATTGTTGTGATTCATGTGTTTAGGAACGGTGATATATGTTTTAAGTGGAAAAATGAGAAATATATTGTATATAAGAAGCAAGGAAGAGTCCATATCTGAGTGTCATTCATAATATACATATAAGATATTTTAAAATACGCTTTATTGATATAGCCAACGATCTTTTTCTTACACAGATATATTTGCCGAGTTAACGTTTAAATATCCGTTGCTCTATTGAACTTATGAACGAAATATATATATTCGTTACTGTACGTTTGAAAGATATAGTACTATGTGTTATAACGTTACGAGGAATTAAATTATTGTCTGAGAATTAAAAAATAGTAATATATCTATGTAACTATAAGATCTTTGGATATACCTGATTTATTTAAATTGGAATAAACATCAATATCAAAATAACAACAAAACAGTCTCGCTTGTGATGTCCAAATATCGATAACTCAACGCTTGATTAATTGATGCTATGCATATCGGTATCACAAAATGGACATCACTATTGCTAGTAGTAGATTTACGACATTAATGTTTTTCCAGTTAAAATATTCAAAATTAAGCCTTGTGCAAATTAGGGACAAAATTTTTACAAAATTTTCATGGTCCTTTGATAACATGCATATGCATTGTTAGAATTTTGTAATTCTCGTTCGAAGGACGAAAAATAAGGTCCCCATCTGCACAAGGTATCTCTCTCTTATACTGGTTGGTAATTTGATTGGTTGCATCGTAAAACCATTCAATATTATGAAACACTAAGCAACCAATGAATGAACTTATTCCTTTCGGACATTAAAAACTGTTAGTATTATGAAAAAAGCGATGCATTCACATATACATGACATACATGGTGTTATTTAAGATATAATATACGAGAAATCATTATTAACTATTAAGAAAAAGATTTAAATACGCTTGTATCGTGATAAAGATTATTTGTTGCGAAATTATTTTTTTGTAGTTGTAATACAAATATATGATTCGATTCTCGAGATTTGAACGGTTGTACTACATTATTAGCTCTCGATAATCGAATATATAATCCTATTAAGATAAAAGTTTTAAATCTATATACTATATGTATGAACATACGTATTAATCGAAAACATAAGTAAATAAATGAAACCACAAACTGCCAAACTTAAATATTGTGGTCAATTAAACATGAAAGAAGTATGAAACAAAGTAAAAAAGAATAGTTACGAGCACTGGTTTAGAAATCACTTTTAGGAGAAATTAAATTAAACAAAAACACTTAATACATTCCTGTAATAATATAACACGATATTTAAAATTATAAATTAGAATGGAATATATTATACACAAAATTTATTAATAATTAATAAATTTATCATTATGTATCTATTTCGTATTTATTAATTATATGTATTCTAAATTGATTTACATGGAAAATGTATAATTATTGTAATTTTGAAAATTATATTCAATAAAAACACTGGGAATTAATTTTATGACTTACGACTTACAGTTACTTTATATACGTAAGTCACATTGGGGTAAGTTGGTGTCATTGCAAAATATCATTTGATACAAATTTCGTTTAAAAAATAGTAACACTAATTTGAAACATGACGCCTGATGGATATTTTGCTATATAACCATATTTGCACAATCTGAAGTCTTATTGTAGCATATTCAATATAATTTTCAAAATTACAATATATTTAATTTATAGGTTATTAAAAGCTGTTATGAGTGCACTTAAAATTTTACAAATATAATTTAATATTAAAAATCGTATTTATTTAAATTATACTATAAATAAAATATACAAAAATATAAGTATGACTACATAGTAAATAGGAAATTATGGAATATAAATTAACAAAAAGCAATTTGAAAAAAATAGTAATAATATTAAGGGCATAGATAGCAAACAATATTGAATTTAATTTATTCTTGTATAAAAATATACTTATTACAAAAATATCTTCATATACTGTCTTTCAACAGTACTTCTTAAAACTTCTTATTGTTTGGATACAAAGCCAACATAAATGTCAGACATTATTGATAGACAATTGACACATTTATTGTGATTATTTTGAATGGCCGAAGTGATATTATGTATATTACAGTAAATGTAGTAAATAGGTACATAAGATTACGCCATTTCCTTGAGAAAGAATCTTGGCCATCTCAAAAAAATTACTATAGTGCAACATATTGTATATATACTGAATATATCATTTCATAAATTAATATTGTAGTCGAAACTTAACCAATAGCTGAAAAAGAGGAATGCAGTTCCTTGGTATCGTATTTAAATAGATATACTTTTACATATCTTATTTCTTTCAGAACATACCGCTACCAAACTTGTCAGAATATGTACTTATAATAAAAATATGTAATATGAAATCTAAAATAATAAGAAGTTTTTAGAAATACTTTAAAAATAGTCAGTAAATAAAAAAAAATCTTCTAGTGAACATTCAGTTTATGATTTGTACTGTTAGTAAATAATTATTTGTTTTATATTAATAATATTATCAGTTATGTAATACTTAGAAATTTAGAATAATTAATAGATATTTTAATCTGAATGTTAAAATATAAAAATATTTTATTTCAAATAAATAATAGTTTCATAATATTAAGGCCTTAAATATATTATTGCATGTGACTTACGGCGACTTATTAATGCAACTTATTTAATGTCAGATATTTAATATCTGTATACAGACATTTTTGTTCAGCGATAAGTTGTGGGTGTGGACTATATCTGTAGGATAATCCAACTCTCTGAGTCTGTGTGAGACGGTACGGACTGTCTGAGAACCAATACGCATTAAGAACACTACTCGTAGCTACATCCCGTGTCTTTCAAGTCTTTGCGTTCTGATCAGCCGTTTACTCGTACACCAGCTTTTTTTAAATAGACATATTTACGAGTATTCAACATTACAGAATTTAGAGTTCCTAAGAGTAACCTCCAAATCCAATGTCTAATACAATAAAGAATATAAGTCGCATCTATCAGTCGCGATGTAAGTCGCTTTTGAAAATATATTTTAGGCTTATTACTAGTTCTTAGATATCATAAAGAAATCATTGTTCGTTTGTCCAAAAATCTATTTATATGTTACTATGATGGATCAAAATATATAAATTACTATTATAAGTATTAAAATCGAAGATACATATTGTCATATCTAAAAAAAAACTATTTTTTGTGTAACTATATTTCTGTATAAATTCTAAATCTATTTATCAATGATTCTTGAATTGCTTGTTTTCAATATTCGTTGTGTCTTACTATGTGTGATTTGAGTCTTATTGTATGTGGTCCTGCCTTACCATTTTAACCGACTTCAAAGAAGGATAACAAATTTAGCTAAGTTTGATATTTTGTGTGTATCTGTAATAAATTAAATAGGGTTGACTTGATGGAAAACTTTCGATTGGAAAAATAGAAAAAGCAAAGAGTCTCAAAATTTCTATAGAAGTTATTGAAGTCGGTTATATTTTCACACAATATTGTATCGGTGCAGTCCTTCAAAATTCAAAAAAATCTATTAAAATTTTCACTTAAATAGCTATAGCGTGCACTTAAAACTATTTCTAGAATCATTTCCAAAGCCTCATAACAAAAAATGTGATCAAATTGTTTTTCGGAAACGTTCCTAATAAGTTGTCTTAATATTCTAAGCTGTAATAAAACAAAATATTTAATTTTACATCAAAACGTTTTAAATTTTTAAACAATGAATAGTTAAATCGCTTATAAAAGTTATTTATAAATCGCTAAATCCAAATCCTTCAATGTTGGGTGCTCAAGGTAGCGACTTTATTCGACTTTTACTAATTGGCAACATAAAAATAAGTTAGCTAAGTAGCACGGGAGAGGTCGCGGACGTGCTGCGAAAGCATTCCCGTAGCCTCTCCATTTTCCGTGCTGTGGTGGCCATCGCAGAGGGTTTTAGTTAGTACAATCTCACATAACCCGACATCCCCCCCCAGGAGTCGGATATCTATGAAGGCTTACCCTGCGTCAACAAAAAAAAAAGTTTGCTAAGTAAAATTTAATGTTTTATTTTGTGTCTTTACTCGCATCCAATTTTGATTTCCTCAAACAAAGATCCATTTCTTTAATTTAAAAACAAAAACATTCTTTGCTGATTGCTATGTCATAAAACTATCTAATTTAAACCCCATAAAAATTTGGTAATGGTCAAATTCAGTGAGTGGCCTTTGAACAAAGTCGCTATCGTGAAAGCCGAGCATTGAAAATCACCCTTTATTGTTACATAAAACATGTAGTTGTGATTTTGGCGTTGTGTTTATTATTTTAGATAACGTTAAGAGTATAAAATATAATTGTTCGTTATATTTTAAAATTTTAATTGAGAATATATGAATAGAAAAATGAGAAATGTGTTTTCTTTCTAACCTTTTACATGAATTAGTTTATTTATTTTGTTTTTTTGTTCAATAATTTTTTCATAAATTCGTTCCCAGAAGCTTTTTTATATCAAATATTTAGTCAAAAAATACAAAACGACACAAGTAGGCAATTATTTTAATAACTTATCCATATTACTTACGATACAATGAATCCTCTTTAGCTTCGTACTCTTCTTCGCAATTAGATTAGATGTAAGATTTTTTTTAATTGGTTCAATATTTTTTGAGTTTATTCGTTCTACCGTAGAAAAAAATGGTATGTACGTAAGGAACGCGTACAACTTGTA
>DVVJ01001444.1:0-11377 GCA_018234505.1 Junonia neildi neildi
TTTTTTGTTTTTTTTTTTAGATAAAAATAATTGTCATACAAAAAATTACATGTACCTGTCTTTTAGACAGGTAACTTCTAAAATAACCTTCTGAAAATGGTATAATTGCTAACAAAATGTGCTTATTTTTCTTCTGTTTGTTTTTGTTGTTTACATTATTATTTTCCAGGAAAAAAATAGTTTCGAAAAAGTAATGGAAATCACAATTTCGAAATTATAATGTCGT
Source organism: Junonia neildi neildi (assembly GCA_018234505.1). Lineage (NCBI taxonomy): Eukaryota > Metazoa > Arthropoda > Insecta > Lepidoptera > Nymphalidae > Junonia > Junonia neildi. Next base: position 227 of record DVVJ01001444.1, read on the forward strand.
TGCTTAAAAATCTAGTTTAAAATTTTTCTATAATACACTACGTACTTTTATAGGATAATGTTTTTAAAGAATAATGTTATGAATTTTTATAGGAATATCAGAAAGCAAAGGCCACAAACAATAAATCATGGGTTTACTACACACTATTCGAACTATATTTCGGAGAGGGCGGCTTAAGTCTCGACCCATTGGTGGGCTGTAAGTTATAAAACTATATTTATATATTTCACACAAATAATTCCGTCTAATTTCATGTAATACTCGTATCTAAACATTTTGATAAAAGTTTAGTGACCTATTGACATTGAGTACTTTATTACTCTGATAATAGCTTTGTGAAGAAATTTTCTTATTGGTAAATATTTAATTATACTATATATTTTTCAGGGCAAGAAGAATGGGTGCTAAATCTGATAAACGCCAGGATAGATTTCGACCATTTATTCAGATTTCCAACAAAAAAATCTGAAGATTCTTGGCGGTACTACACACTAAATTTATGTTGATAAAATGACGTGTTTTTAATTCTTGATAATTGTTTATCATTTTGTTTCTTTTCAGGGAAGTCGAAAAGAGACTGAGAACATTGGGCATTCCATTAGACCATAGTCTATTAGATCTACCAGAAATTTGGAAACATTTATTAAAAACATTCAGGGTATTCCATTTAATTTATCATATTAATATAATTTATAATATGTTTTATGTATGTTTGTGCGAATAAAATGTGCTACTGACTTTATGTACCTAAAATACCGATCTATCATCCTTATCTATTCTAATGTAAAGAGCTAACTTGTTTATAAGATTGCTTGGGTTCCAACCTTATAACCGATTTTTTTACATTACAATATAAATATAAATATGATAACTTATTTCGCTTTATATCACTCATTAAAACTGTTAATATCTAAATCTAAATACGCAAATTTTTTTACAGTGGAAACAAAAATTTGCGAACAAGGGTATTCTGAACGAGCAGTGGCCATATTTTGATGCTATCGCAAAATATATGGAAATTAAAGAGAAATATATCATAAAAGAGCAAAAAGATGACAGTTACGAAGACATGGGTGCCGATGATGATGTCGAAGATGACATGAAGTTGTTTGATTTGAAGCAGAGGCTCGTCAAACCGAAGTTTGAAGCCATTGAGACCAATTTGTGCAGGTCTTGTTCCAGTGAAGACGGATGTGTCAACATTTACAATCAAACGGACGAAGAAGGACTGGACTTGGCTCATAAATTGAAGATTATTGGTGGCATTGAGGTAATACAATATATTTCATTGATATGAATTAACTTTCATTTTGCTATTAGTGTACTTTTGACAGTAGTGTAATGTGGTCCATTGTTAAAGGAAGATATCTCGACCATTGTTACAGGTAGATCAATCAGATGCGTTACCCCCACAAATTTGCCTGAATTGTGTAAAGGAATTAGAAAATGCGTACAAATTCAGACGGAAATGTCAAGAAGCTGATAGAACTCTCAGAAATAATTCATCAAATAAAATAAAAGTGGAAACTGACGTCAACCATCACACTTTGAAAAACGATGGTGATGATCAAGAAAGTCAAGATTTCGAAATGGATTCACATTTCGATTATCTAGCAGAAAATACAGAGACCAAACCAAAGCAACCGATCAAGGAAGAGAGGAAGACTATACGACGGAAAAAAGGCCGAAAATTGAGATATGATTATTGGAAAGTGTGCGAAGTTTGCGGCAAACACACAAGAAACCTGATCAGCCACCTCGACATGCATTCCAACGACAAGTGCTACTCCTGCGACATCTGTGAGAAGAAGTTCAAGTACAAGAGCGGCCTCATAGTACACAAGGCGGTCCACAACCCAACTCCGAGGAAGACTTGTGAAGTTTGCGGAAAAAGTTTCCACATTTTGGCCCAATACCGTCGTCATTACGCCTACCACGCTAATGAGAGGAAATTTGAGTGCGAAACGTGTGGCAAGAGGTTTAATTCGTGGGATATTCTCAGGGTACATAATAGGTCTCATACCGACGAAAGACCTTTCAGTTGTTCTGAATGCGGGAAGACTTTCAGAACAGCTGGCTGCGTCAGCCGCCACAAGAGAATCGTCCACAGAAATATTAAAATTGTAAAGAAGTAAATTGTTATTTAGTGTGTACTTGACCTCGTTATCGGTTTTATTGAATTATTTATTAAAGGTTTTTATCTGGGTGTTTGTTTATTATCATTTCGTTGATTTTTATTTCTTTGTTGTTGTAAAGTTTAGTTTTGACGGTTCGAATGGTTAACCTAAAGCAAAGATAACATTTATACCACTTTATGGTGTTTGATAGTACTTACCTTTTTTGAATAAAATCAAAGGACTTATCGCTTAGTAACTTATTTCACTTGGATAATCGGAAGCTATAGTTTCGAATCCCACCGTAGCGCAATTTTAATACGATATCTAAAATTTAAAAATGGTCAATTTTCAGAATGGTCAGATAATAATAGGTACATTAATAATAATGAAATATATAGACACATTACGAATAAATCTCATTATACAATGGTTCTAATATTAATTTCTTAAAGTAAATTCCTACCTACTTAGCCTGGTCTGGTACCTACAATAGGTACTTTAAGCAATTGCACTGTTATCTACAAAATCAGCTAGAAAATGCAACTGAATTAATTATATTCAAGTTTCGTGTAACTTGACTGAGAGCGAAAATGTTACAGAACATTTGCTTTCATTTGATAATTAGTGCCTTGCGCAGCACTATTGTAAAGACAATTAGTGACAAAATCACCTATTTCATAAGATTTTCCTTACTAGGATGAATACAAATAAGATTATCTTACTCAACTAATTAAGTGCTATTAAACGTAGGTATGACAAATCGAAAGCTATAGAACAGGTTCAATCTAAAATTCAAATATTGAACATCTATATGGAAATCAATTGTCTAGTTAAATAAATATTGCTATAGAACTTCCGAGATATTGTTGTATAATTAATTCGACGATACGTCTTACATTTTATGATAAGTCGGATTTTCTAGGACTTTGTGATGATCTTACAATCAACTAAGTACCTAACCTTTTCCTTATAAATACACGAGACATTTACTTTAGGTATTATTATAATAGAATAGGACTATAGATTTCTTTAAGACATAAATTAGAAATCGTACCAAATATACACCGACCACAGCTGCTAGTGAGTGCGTCACCTCAGATAGTGTGGGCACTATCTATGTTAGCATAACCGAAATTGTAAGAGCAATGTCCTTTATATTAGCTGATGAGATCTCTTCGAATCAGGCTGTTTGTATACGGATTAACAATGTGACTAACATAAATATTATATGATGCTTGTCGATTAAACATTAATTTTAAATACGCCGATTTTTTAAACTCAACTGTTCCGTTATGCGCTATATTTAATCTACATAGGTAAATAACGTTCGTTACTAAATAGATCGAACAGAACCCTATCTGCATCAGTTTGTTTTATCATTTGCGGCTTAGAGTTAAGGATAGTGAGTGCAGCTATTTAAGGCGCTTTTACTGCGCACCGTGCGTGATTACTGTTACTACAAAAGATTAACTGCCTTCCGTAAATACTTATTGATGTTCCTCGAGCATTAAGTGATGGTTATTTAACGTTGATTGACCGATAGTGTCCAAATATAATGCTCCTTAAACCTATGGAATGTCGATCAAGCACGTCAGGGCATAATAAACAGGCGCATTCGTTCACCCTGCACACACGGCGCAGCGGCACCGGCGCCGGCGCCGCATCGCAGCTCCGTTCAACAAAAGTTCATCGATCAGTTCGCGACCGACAGCGCGCGCGAGCGCAGCCCATTAGTTTAAATATAGAGCCTGCTTCGATCTCGTATAACGTACGATTAAAAACAAAAAAAGAACAGTGCTTCCTAGTTTAAATTAGAAGTTAAAGAACATGGCAATACTTAGTATGGTGAGCTCTACATATTTTATCATTATTTTATTTTAACATCGCGTTCAAAAATTATACCTTTGCAGATGTTTCCGATCACCAGCTACATGCATAGCAAATAATAAATATAAATTAAAATATCGCATGTTGAGGACAATATTATTGTAAATGAATTCATTAATTTTCTAGCTAAGGAATATTGATGATGATGTTATGAGATAACTTTAAATTACAGACATAAACTACGACATAATAATGAACACAAAAATAAGTCGTACCTATTTTGAAACTCTTTGTAAATATATTTTTATTTTACACACATTAAGATAATATATATAATCAAGCACAACTAAACTGTGTATTAAATATTAAATAGAAGCAGCTGGAAGATAAAAAATATATAAGTAGAGTTTATACAAATACAATCAAATGTCAGAGGTCAAATGAAGACAGGTCGTTTAGAAAATCCCAACAAATATTGTTGTCTTATATACCTAATACGAATATTTTTGTTGTAAATATTGTAATTTACGGCTTACAATTTACATAAACATTTAAATAAAATGTAAGCCAATTTATCTTACGACTTTGCGAGCTAGATACCTATATCAAATTAAGGCATTTTTGTCACAAGGCACAAGTCAGATTTTTACCTATTTATTAAATGATAAAATACTTAGCTAGCTACTGCTCATGGCTTTGTCACAAAATTTTTATTATAACAAAAAAAAAAGAACAAACTTATAAGCCACAACCGACAACATGAAAGTTTATTGCCCCAAGGTTTCAAACCTGACGCATGCTTTTCACGCCTCATCGTGACAAGAAATTGAGTTATTGCGGGTGCGTCTTTTGCATGTGTAATTACGTTTTTTATTGGCTTTTCTTAAAAATGCAGTCACCACTTTGAAACGTGCATAAAGCACCTTGTGTGCCCTTGCTTAGTATGATTATGTTTAAAACTTTTCACATAGATATTTTCTTCTATGATTTGAAATATCTTCTATGTATATCCCATTCAGCTTTTTTAACATAGTGCTTGTGTATACTTATTTGATGGCTATAAATGTTGTTTTTAGGGTTCCGTAGTCAAAACGGTATAGTATCATAGTTTCACCATGTCCGTCTGTCTGTCCGTTGTCATTTGTTGGTGTGGTAAAACCATTTTTCCGAACGAAGAGCTGTTTCCGAAATAGGGAATAACCTTTAAAATGAGAATTTTTCTTAGTGTCCCCCACTCTACATATAAATTATCACGGCCAAACAGCCTTTTATAGTAAAAAAATATAGTCTATCAAAGTTGAAAAGAAATATTTCGCTCAAATTTCATTGAAAATTATTATTAAGATGAATTAATTTTATTGATAGCAGTTGTTAAGAAATAATGTAATTTTAAGGACCAAAATTACGAATGGCCGCATATTATGATGGAAACTACGGAACTCTACATGCTCGTGGTTCTTTTGTATTATTCTTTTGTTTTACCACTATGTGGGCGGTTATTTATGTTTTATTAAGATCTGAAAGGAAGCACCAGAGCTAGAGATTGGACTGAAGCTTTGTTACGGTTGTTGTGACACCAAATTCTCATCGTAGTGTAACTTTTAAACATTAAAATTTAAATAGTTTTTAAATATCAACTTAAATATTCGAAATACTGCAAGAAGACAATTTATATTATATTATAGACTGTATTTTTTATTAAAAAATGTTGGAATATAAAAATTATTACGCCGTATACGAAATCCTGATCTTAAAATTTATCCATACTGCGACGTTATGTCTGTCCTCGTTTAGGTATAAGTACCTATTCTTCATTGTTATCTAACCTAACCTACCTACTTAAATAAACAATAATATTTTGGATATATTTGCATAATTTTATTAAATAAACGAGAAATATAAATTCTAAAACTTTGTGTAAAGCACAATCCTCTTATGAACATGTGTACAAACAAGCAACAAACAGGAAGAGGTACAAAGCGACCACAGATCAACATAAATTTATATTTAAGCTTTACACAACATAGTGCTCGTGTTACTTTAAAGTGATAACACTCGATGAAAAATAAACAGGAATAATTTATTCGAACACTTTGAGCGATTTATTTATATTGCTAACTTTTGATCGCGGCTCCGCTCGCGTGGATATTGTTCATCGCTTTAGGTGATAAAACTGTCGTTCTTCAGGAACTACTAATTTTTCTGTAAATAATATCCTATTAAGTATTAATTTTGGGGTTCTATCTTAGCGCCCGCCAAACTTCGTGGTAATCGGTGTAGTATTTACCTACTTACAGCATTAAGGCGGAACAAATTGGCAAACAAACAAACTCACTTTCTTCCTGGCAGTAAATCCTAGTGATTTAATAGATAAGTAGATTAAATACAAAATTATGAGCAGAACAAAGAACCAAAACTTATCTATTCGCTGCAAGGAATTTAGGTTTGCAGTAAACTGATAAAACTTATTTGCAAAACTTTCAACATCGAAAAAATGTACGGCCCAAATCTCACCTGATAGGTAAATACAGGACTATTCGCGTCCAAATCCCACTGTAAATAAACAATTTGCAGAGTTGTTATCAATAATTAAAAAATGTATTCAGGAAGGTAGCTAATCTTAAAGATGAGCCACTAATATCAGGCATTCCAGTCCTGTCTCTTTGTTCGTCAGCTCAGTACGCAATTAACCTGGATCCCGGCCAAGGTCTCGATTCCACATTTCAGCCTAAACTCCTTTCCCGTTACCTTTGTTAGTGCATTGCGAACTGCCTAACGTCATTAGTCGTGATTAAAACATGTGTAAGTAGGTACCCGCCTACAACAAATTGCGTTCTTAACATTATTTGCATAAATGGTTAATTCTATGAGCTACTTGAACGTGCTGCTTTTCATTATTTTCGAAATAGCTCTAGTTTGTAATTCTGCTTGTATAGGTGTCGACTGCCGGTTCTCGCGACGAATAGAAGCATGTTCTTTGCCAAAGTTCCCCCTTTCTTTGTAGCGAAATTTATCATAACTACTTCAGCGGTTTAGACATTAAAAACGTTACAAATAGATGCACAGACAGATCTTCTTTCACATTTATAATATTAGTATGGATAGTAGGTTAAGTACTATCTCTTCCAGCACCTGCGTATTGACTCAAGTTACGATTTCGTGTGAATTGAATTTCTCAACTGATAGTTTTTATTAACATCGTAATATACATGATTCAATTATAATTACATTACTATTACTAATAAACATGTCATCTTAAAAGTTATTTATGCTTCCGTTAATAAATTTATTATTTATTGTTGTACAAGTCATAAAGGAAAAGTGATAGTTCAAAAGACATACTTGAACCAAATATAAGCAATATATGTATTTGTTACCGTGTAAAAAAACCTCTAATATAAAACACTAGTTTTTGCCCTTGGCTCCACCCTCGTAGATGTAATTTATCGCGACAAAAACCCCTGTCCTGTCTTTTTTGATAGATCCTGTCTACCTTCATACAAAAACTAATCAAAATCGGCCCAGCTGTTTAGGCGATAGTTTATCAGGCAAACAAAAGACAGATAGATTTACTATCGCATTTATTCAGTTTCAACAAATGATTTACCATTGACTTAATAGTTTTGGTAATTAACTTTAACATCATATCATAAATCCGCGACACAGCGGGATTCGAACCCGCACCTTCTGCCTTGCCCGGGCAGGTGCTCTAGCCGTTGCCGTCGGCACCACGGCACCACGGTCGCTTAGACCGTCTATTAGAATCATCATCATATCAAGAATTTCGACACAGCGTGCGAAGCGGCCCATAGCACAACGGCTAGAGCACCTGCCCCGGCAAGGCAGAAGGTGCGGGTTCGAGTCCCACTGTGTCGCGGATTTTTGATTTGATGTTTAAGTTTAATATTATTTCCCCACGTGTGGAATAACACGAAATAATAAAATAAACAATTTAATAGTTTTGTATTAGTAAAACTTTAAAACTTTACAAATTCCTGAATTCGGTTATCTTAGAACCATTAAAACATATGAAAGAAAAGAAAAAAGAATATGAAAGATTAAAATACAAAATTCTAATTAAACTTTCTATTAAATACATAGCACCAATAAAAAGCAAACTGTAAAATTTAAATTACCTACTATATTTAATGAGATTAATAAAATATTTATTGACAACCTAATTTACTGCGAGTATGGATAATAAATTATAAATTGTAGAGAACTATGTCATCACTGAGTAGATTAGCCTGCAGCTGTTGAAATTTATTCAAAGAATTCTGATGCGTTGTACTTATTAAATTTAGTTGGTCGGTACTTATAAACGTTCCGAAGTTTAATAAGCTCGAACTTAAAAGTTAGGTAATTCGGCTTGTTAATTTACTTAATAGCTTTACATGTTGTTGAAAATATACATTCTAAGTCAAAATTATTTATTACTTAATCAGTTAAGTAGACGTATAATTTCTGATTCAATAAATATCCATTGAAACATTCGATAAATAAAAAAAAACTTTAAATTAATAAGGGGAGTACTTGAACATCATTGTTTCAGCACTGAATGGCTGGATTAAAATATGCGTACGTTTTAAAGTATATTAAGCACGTAACTCGAGATCGTGGACACAATGGCTCAGATAAACGAAGAGTCGAGTACCACCCAGGAGTAGGGTTGCCAGATGGGAACTTATCAAATCCGGGACAATTCAAGAACAATCAGTGGTGGAATTATACGGCGGATCCCTATCATAGAAATGCCATTTCAGCTAAAAAAAGGTCAACTCCCTCTTTACCCTATTATAGAAGTGCTATTTCATCTAAAAAAAAGTTTTCGGATTCCGGGACAACATGGCTTAATTACTGGATACGGGACGGGACAGGACGAGAAATTCCGGGACAATCCCGGATTTCCCGGCCGTCTGGCAACCCTACCCAGGAGTCATTAGCGCCGCGGCCGAGAGAATGTGAACAACTGACTTTAATGTGACCGCGTCAGATAACGCGACCCTACCTTTATCGGGTTTTTGCTTGGATCGTATTTATTTTGTAGACCTAAGCAAATACTTTTTTAGTATTTAGTTTAGAATATCTGTTACTACATATTTTGTCTGTCATTATAAGGTAGTAAAATTACCTTCACAAAACCAACTTCTGTCTCGTAATTGCACTCGTGTATTTTTATTGCCAAAATTTTTTCTTATCTAATAAAAAGGCGATATCCAGGACAAAAGAAAATTGTCACTCAATTTAGATTAGTAGGTAGGTACTCACCCTCTAATATTATCATCATATTCAAGAAAACAAACCACTTCTTCGGCATCATATAGGTACCTATGCCTAAACAAATTTCAATTCAATATATTGGTACCTATCTACTGCTAGGTAAATATTAGAGTTAACCACATTTTAACACGAACACACAACATATTACCATGAACAATAAAAGCAATTCTTGAGAAAAGTAAGCACATACGTGAAATATTGTTCGCTCGCATGTAGTTAGTTACCAGCAAACGTTTGTCCCCAGAGACTGTGGTGGGCGGCCGCGGCGCTGCTGCTGCTAGCCGCCGACACACACGCCAGGAATGTCACGTAAGTTGTGTTAGACTATAATACTTTATATCCCAGTATTTGTATAAGTACTGAAAAAAATTAATACTAATATTAAATGCAACCCGTAGTTTGCATGGGTGGCAGCTGGGGCGGAATCTCAAATTTTGCACCCCTACTTATCGCAGATGACCCTAAATCCAGTGAAAGTTTTTTTTATAGGGACACCTCTAGTCAACCTAGCACCTCTGTCATCTCTACTTTTAGAATTACAGAGTTTATCAGGAAATTACGGCCTGAAAGATATATTTTTGTACTATCATGACCAGTGTCACCCCTTAAATGATTACATCCGGAGCAGATCGACAGCACCCCCCGTCCACCCCCTAGCTCCGCTACTGATTAAACCAAATCTAATTTCTACAGATAACATTATATTTTATTAAATTTTTTGAAGACTGCTCTGGTTTATGTAGGAGGCTATGGGAGTACTAAATTCACCTTTAACGCCGGCAGGTGCAGATTCGATTCTAGTTCTGGGCGGAATATTTAGCTCCTAGATCTGAGTGTTTGTCCTTGTGGTTGTCCTACAAGGACACCTAAAATAAAAAGTAGGTAAAAAGCCTGTAAAAAGCCTTAACTAGACTACATAATTCGGGAGAGAACCTGGTTAAAAGCCGGGAAGAATAGGAGGTAGTTGATGATGACGCTTCTTTATCAAAACGTTTAACAATTTTAGAGTCGACTTAATTATCAAAAGCTCAAAAATTACTCCCAATAAAAGATTAATATCTGAATCTGAGAAAATATTGGAGTTTAACATTTTTACAAAAATAATTTATCTTAAAAATCCTTTTATGTTTACGTATTTCTTTGTCTAATAAAAATACTTGTATAGCTCTATACTTTCCATACCGGGCAATGAATGAAGAGCATGCGGTGTGACAGGTTAATTAAAAAGAGCAATAACGTGCGTTTCTACATTAAATACGAATAAAAATTAATTGCTAGACTTAATACCCTTCGGCTATTGTTTGTTTTTCATTATATTTTAATTACAACGCATTGATAACTAGAAATTGGACTTGTAAAACTTTATCACGCAGACGAATTCTTGAACTATGAATGTTTATTTATAATTGTATGTTTATATGTTCGCGACTACTCGTATGTTCTTATTATGAATATTGTTATAAATATTTACTAGACACAGTTATAATAACTTTTTAATTAGGGAATTAAATGTCTGTTATATTTCATTGCAAATGATACTTTTGAGATCGAAGTATATTAAAAACGCATACGTGTAAATCTTAACTTTGCCTATTGTCATAGAAAGATAGGTATACATAAAATATTTTATTATAATATCCGCTAGGTACTTGCGGAGATGGCCAGATCTTGTAATAGGTAATCCTGTATTATTAGGTACAGTCCATCGAAGACTTAATTATGGTTTATAAGGTGCAATCTAGGCCATAACAGGAGGTCTTCAGACAGAAGACAGCTATTTTGTGATTAATGATCTATATTTCTCGATTCTCGTAAGACATAGGTTCATTGATAACACTTAAATAGTTCTTATTAGGGTTCCGTAGTAAAAAACGGAACCCTTATAGTTTCGCCATGTCCGTCTGTCTGTCTGTCTGTCTGTCTGTCT